>OZ038480.1:76534030-76539030 GCA_964036315.1 Acanthosepion esculentum
ATTTTAATAAAATTAAAAATCTAAACTCTTTGCAGATGGAAAATGACAAAAATAAATATATTATTCTTATAAAGAGCTTAAAGTCTCAATGTAGAAACATTTGAAAACTCTACAAACATTAGAGCAAAATTTAGCTTCAAACTGCCTTCTTCAAGGAAAAAATCCATTGCCAAAGTCACTGCCTATTTAGCCAGTTCAATAGACAAAAGACATCAACAAAAATCAATAGATTGTCTGGTAAAATGTGTACTGAGCTTTAGTCTAATATCCCATATATTACGGTTAAGAAAATATAAAATGTTTGTGTTGCTTGGTTTTGGAATAAGTAAAGAAAATATGTAGATATTTGTCAAGAGTGTAAAAATGAAAACTCAAGTTTGGCAGCTTTAATCATTAAGTTATTGATTTAAAAGAAAGAGTATATTCTCAGTTAATTTCAATTATTTTACACAATCATGATTTGGGATAAAATAATATATAAATTTTTATATACCAGAGCAATGTTAGGAAAATCAATGACAAATTGGAAAAATCTTTTCATGTGATTTCATCGGACTAAAGTGATGTTTACGTTGATGTAACTACATGTACAAGTAAGGAGACGCTGAAATTTTAACTTTAAATTTTTAAAAATGTTTGGATATATAGTTTAGCCAATTTCATTTAGTTTTGATTTCTTTTTGTTTATATTTTTATCAATTTTGTTATTAAGTATCCGG
This sequence comes from Acanthosepion esculentum, assembly GCA_964036315.1. Lineage (NCBI taxonomy): Eukaryota > Metazoa > Mollusca > Cephalopoda > Sepiida > Sepiidae > Acanthosepion > Acanthosepion esculentum. The sequence goes on from OZ038480.1 coordinate 76,534,750, forward strand.
CATTGTGATAAAAGAAAATGATATTTTCCTCAATTCATCTGAGTCAGAAATTTTTCCAATTTATTCAAAATAGAAAAGGGGGCCATTCTGACAAACTCAATGAATTAGTTGCTCCCTATAATGGGTTTGACCATAACTTTGATTTACAAAATGCTACTTTAGTTAAAAAAAGAAAGCAATTTATTAAGATGAAAGTATATAGAAAGTACTTTAATCGTTAGATCATACACAGTAAATTTGTTTCCAGGTTCTTACAACATTTCACCTTTCTTGGCAGATCTTTTAATATCGCAATGCAGAATACTTAATAACAAAAGTGATAAAAATATAAACAAATTTTGTCCTTTAAGATTTCATTGGACTAAAGTGATGTTTATGTTGATGTAACTACACATGTGAATGAAGGAGAGGGGGATGCTGAAATTTTAAACTTTTAATTTTTTTTAGGTGTTTAGGTATATAGTTTAACCAATTTCATTTTGTTTATATTATATAAACTATGAGGACCTCCTTAGTAGGCCTAACATAGAAATAAACATGATAGAAAGACAAATGACAGTTAGTCTTTAACAGCAGCATTTATTACTTGAAGAGAAAAGCTTCAGTGAGTGCAGTCAAGCATGACAAGCAGCAGCAACACCCACCAGTAGGCAGGTTAGGTTTAAGGCTCCAAGTTCTCTACAGAGACAACAGCATAATTTTAATTGTGAGTTCAATCACTGGGTCAGGCAGTGTGTACTTGTATTCAGTGGAAACAGAGCAAGCAATAACTGAATAGCACTAAAAATAAGAACTAAATTAGACATGGGCAGTGGGATGAGAAAAGTTTACCCGTGTAGATTCAATAAAGGGTTTGGATCAAAATTCCCTGTAGGTTACCCAGATCGATATACACATGATGAAGGCCAGAGGGGACAATAGCTGAAACATTGTAATAACAACAGCAGGAATGAGGACAATAGCCTGCATGTAAATAGTGTAAATATTGGTAACTCCTCATCACAGAAATTCAGACAGAAATTCATTAAAAGTTAAAGAAATGTTTTTGCTTTTATTTTCCAAAATGAGAACAGCAGAATTGCAGGCTTTCCTACAGTTTCCTAATATAAGCAATAATTGATTCAATTTTAGCCAAATTCTAATGACAAAAATTTTCTTGTAGAGACAAGGAATACAGTTAAGTAGTAGTTAAATGTCAGACAGCGAGGATGTGTGTTGCCGTGTAATGGATATCAACTCAGAATGAGAGAGCAGAGTTCAAACACCCTTGGGAAAGATATGAATTAATCTCTTCCCCCAGCTATGGGTTGAATAGCAGAACAGACTGAGTCCTATAGCCTTGGTTGGCAACCAGTCTACTGCAAAAAGAAATGGCAACCTACTGTGGGGAAAATCTTCTGCTTAGTCAATCATGAATTGAAAGTCACATGACTGCCCAAGTGTCTATCGCATACAGCACTTAAACAATTAAAACCCATAGAATATTAAAGATTCATTGTTGCTATAGTCATATTCTTTGACATCAATTTTGTTTGTCTGCCTTACAAAAGGAATGAAAATATATTTCAACAACCAAATAAGCTATTATATGTCATTACTTTGACATTATAAATTATTCTCCCAAAATAAATACAACTCATGCCAAGATGAAATCTATTCATGAATGGCGATATTTTTAAAACAGCACCTAACCTTTTCAACACAGCCAGATCAAATACTACTTGCATAATTTTTACTTTTAAGTCATCATCATTCACTTTAGACCATAAAATCTATAGTTATTTTCTATTATTACTACACTTAATTGGTGAATTACCATTGAATATGTTGTGTTAAACTGTAAGCTCAATATTCTTACCAAAGTAAAAATGTAATACATAATTATGTAAGGCAAATAGATGTTAAAAGATTCTTAGAACGATAAATAGTAGCATTATTTGGAAAAGTTTAATTAGTTCATTAAAATGAACTAGTAAAGGTTGTTGCTCCTGCAATTGTACATTTCAATTTTTTTTTAGTTATTCTTATCTTTTCATAAAAAATAATAATAGAAAACCTTTTTCTTGAATCAAACTACCCGCTTACATTTGGCCACATGTCAACCCCAACTCAAAAACTTTATTCTCATACTTGATATTCCAAGCAACTCTGACATCAAATCTACAAGAATTCTTTGATTAAATGCTTAAGCCTAAATGGCAGCAGAAGAATCCATAAACCAGCAGTGCAGTAAATATTGCAGTAATATTCTTCAGCTTTGTGCATACTTTTAAGTGCTGCAATATGTATTGACAGACACATAAAAAATGATGTACAGATAAAAGAAAATGTGCAGATGTAAGAAGTACCACTTTGCAATTTCCAGTATTAAAGAGAATATAAAATATGTAGAGTTAAATGTCCTGACGTGCAAAGAAAGCATTCAAATTGATTACTTAAAGGCATAAACTAGGCTATTAATTTTTCTGCATGATGTAGTTTCTAACATGGTGTATTTGGCAAGACACTCAACTGGAAGCTATAGCACTGATAGTTTAATTTTCAGTATTATTTATTAAAGATCTAAGTCAGCTTATCCATATAATACTTTGAGACAGTATGTAATTACTGTCAAGAGTGGTGCTTCATTAATTAGTGGTTATGAATATTAGTTTGTGCAGTTGAAGAACCAGTCCTTGTTAAATGAAGTTACTATTATTCAATTATTCTTTCAGACCAGTTTCCTAATCCATCTTTTAATACTTTTCAGCAGCTGTAATTGTCTGGCTTTTTCAGGCGTCTAATTAAGTAATTTTGGAACCTGAGAGAGATAGAGTTGAAGAAGATTCAGTGACTGAAACACTGGGTTAAAGACAAGAATGAGGAAATTGACCTGAAAAAAATCATTAACTGAATTTGTCAAATTAAAATGATTTGGTTAAAAAATAAATCAGGATATTTTTTCATTTAAATATAAAGACAATCATTAAGGCATTTTTTTGCTAATAAATTTCTGAATTGGTTAAGAAAGAATGTAATGCCATTAAATAATGAAGATCAATTAAATAATATATTGAACACAAACATTCATGATTTTTATTTATTTATGGTGTTTCTTAAAGTCAATGCTTTAGGTAGCTTCTGCTTAAAAAATAAAATAGTATCCCAAGTTAAAACTAACATGATCCTGTTATACACTGCTTTAAATTAGATCTCTTTCTGATTCACTCTACAAGATGGCTGTAGAAAGCAAAACGAAAAAGAAAAAAGAAAGCAAAAATAAATTAAAAGTAAATTTAAAAAAAAATAAAAAAGCAAAAATAAATAAAAAAGAAATAAAAAAGAAATAAAAAAAGAAAAAAGAAAGCAAAACCAAAAATAAAAAAGTCGTCCTCTGTGCATCACATCCAGCCCACAAAACAAAATATAAAAGCAACATAAAAGTAGCCAAACATGAATGTTACCACCAAAGAAAAACATCTTGGAGTCTTGGAATCATCACATTTGCTTTGATAAATCTCTTCATAAACAACTGAGTCATGGTGAACAGCAAGCTTTACTAATCCACTCCAGGCCTCTCTTGATGTAAACATCATGACCTCGGTCAACTGACCCAACAAGCACATCAACTCCAGGTCTTACCAACTCTACACTTCCTTCAAAGCCAATTCCCTTGCCTACATTTAGAGACATTCTACTTGCATTCACTGTATTGGCAATACAAAAGAATTTTGTATTTACAATTCTTATTTTCTTTTCCTTCCATCTCATCAGTGGTACTGTTGTTGTTTGTTTTCCATGCTACCATAAACATGTTTACAACAATCCTAAAATACAATCTTTTTTATAGCAAGCTTTCGAAGTTACAAAATTAGATTCATTTGACAGTAATATAAAATTTAATATCATAAAACAAGACTGCAAAGATTTGAGCAGACAAGAGGAAATTGCTGTTATTAAATAAGAGTGGATTTCTACAAACTAGGATTCATTACTGGCAGCCACAATCTTAACATAAGATATACAGATGAGTGTTTGATAGCACGCACAGAATGGAAACTACAGGAACTCCTAAAGATAGTAAAGGAAAGTGATAAGAAATAACGACACATCAACTGTAAGATAGAATATATAGTTGCCAGCAAACAAAACAGCCCAAGACGCAAACTATAAATTGAAAAACCAAAATCAAAATGAGAAATTTAAATATTTAAGAAGAGTTTTAACAGGGTACAAAAAGTGCAACACTGAAATGTGATGGAATATTGGAATAACAAAAGGTGCCTTCCAGAAGCTAAGCAA
>OZ038480.1:76544030-76579030 GCA_964036315.1 Acanthosepion esculentum
CACTGAGGAGCTGTGATACAGTGAAACAGTACTGTCTGTGAATGACATAATTTAGCTCTTGAAAATACATTTCAATTGAGAACTGTTGAGTGATAAGCTAATTCTATAAACAACAGCCACCTGCACTAATGCAAAGCTCTTCTGTAAAATGAATGGACCACTTTGGCTGATTGGCATTTGTTTACATTTGTAAAAACAATACGCTAGATTTAGTTGTGTAACTCTATCGAGTGAAGATAGTTCTGGCTGACACCAAATTAATTGTGTTTCAATCCTGGCTTGAGGCATTCGGAAGTCTAGTTGCACTGAGGAGCTGTGATACAGCGAAACAGTACTGTCTGTGAATGACACACACATTATATATATATATATATATATATATATATATATATATATATATATATATACACACACACACACACACACACACACATCCAAATGAAGAGAAAGAACAGATTTAGAATCCACAGTTCTCTAGCATTTACTTTTTTAAAAAGTGCTCAATACAACATAGAGCATGATATTTTTATTAAAAATATTTTACATTGCAACACAGAAATTTCTATGTTTCGAGATTTAAAGTTTTTATCTTGTCATCAGGCAATATTCGGTAACTTTGATGAAAATGATTTATATTTGAAAATAGAAAACTATGTTTGCTTATTTTAGATCTTATGGGTGTGTCAATTTTAACTAATCAGAATGAAGGTCAATGCTAAATTTGAAAAGTTAAAAACATAGGTTAGATATTAGGGGATGTATGGTATTCATACAAGTCTCAGGGAACTGTCATATTAATGGCTCAATACCTTACTCCTGGCAAAAAGTATACATTTAAGTTATGAAGAAATATTCTTAGAGATATGTATATCCCTGACAATCGGTTAAGTTTTTTTTGTTTTTTTAAATTATTTTAACATATATTTAAGAACTATCTTAAAGGGACCACTGGTATGATTAAAACATTTTTATATATTTTTGAACCAAAATACAATTCTTATTTTATTCATTATGTCTTTTTAATACATAGCAATTTAAAATTAAAAATCAAGGAATTAAATTAATAATGTACCATAACATATAATAAAATAATGGATAGATAATTGTAAAATAAATAGACTTTTGTGAAAATTCCTTAACTATATTTTAAGGTGAGCATTTTACAATGTCTACATATGACTGTAAGTTCATTTCACTGATTTAATATCTCATTAATTTTAAGAAACTTAATAATGTATAGCTTTTCATGTAGACACAGAGGGCATGGGTCATTTAAGGACTTACATATTCTCATTTATTTTTTAAATATTTTCCATTTTACTGTGGGGATTTTATCAATTTCTTTTAAATACCAAAAATATTTACATAGAGATGTTCAGTTATGGTACATGTTGTTAAAAGATAAAATATGCTGGTACCATCTTAATTTAAAAGAGTTTTTTGTGCTACCAATACAAAATTTTTTAATACCTGGGTTTTCAGTCAATGAAATAGTGCATTAATTAACAATAGATTCAGTAGGGCATTTATTTTGAAATGGACACTTTGTAGGGTTTTTACAATTACATACTTCAATATCAAAAGTATTGATTTCTGTTTTGGAATTACTTTTATTTTTTTTTAGATTTAATTGTTTATTTAAAATTTTATTATGTTTTTTTTTTATATTTTTTTCAAGATTATCAGTACAACTATAACTTAATTTTAGTGCATTTTCATTGAAAATCTTGTTTAGTGGATTATTACTTGGAAAATGTTTCTCAATCAAAGCAAAAAACTTTTAATATCCACAACCAGAGAAAAAATAGAAATAGAAAAATCATTTGGTATACAGTCTTTTAAACAAATGGTTAACTATCTATCTATCTCTCTCTCTCTCTATATATATATACACACACACACATTTTATATATATACATACACACACATAATATATATATATATATACACATATATACACACATACACACATTTTATATATATATATATATATATATATATATATATATATATATGTATGTATATGTATCAATCATACAATTGGAATTAAGATTATATTAGGTTAATGATCATTTTCACCTTGTAAATTGAAATAAAATTTACAATGACTTTTCAAACCAATGGATGATAAATTATTGAAATAAAAATAGCCTGACAGAGGAAAGAAAGAAGGAAAAGGAAAAAGGAAAAAGAAAAAGGGAGAAAATAAAAACTAGGAAATAGTGTAAGTCTGGATATGAGGGGTGGTCAAAGGAGAAAGTGGGAGAAAATATAAGAGAAGAATGACCTGTTTATTTTATACACAGTATCTATTAACAAAAATAATATTATATTAAATAAAGAAATAAACTCATTTATATGAAAGAGAGATAAATCAGAATTAAAGATCTATTAAAATAAACAACATATATGAAAAACAATAAGAAAAATATAAAAATTAATATATTGAAATCATTATATTCACCTTAGGATGAAGTATCTCATTTAACATCTACATTTAAATTAACATATATTAAATTAAACCTATATCAGTTAATTTCCATCTACAAAAAAAAACAGTTAATATTTGTCATCTAATATATAATATAATAAACCAATAAGAGGAAGATTAAATAAAAGTAAAAATCTAACTTAAAAATAGAAATGAAAGTAAATGAAAAGTGCCTTTAGAATAAAATGAAAGAAGCAGTACCTAAGACAAAAATAATTAAATATAAATATATTAATTTAATTAATTCACAGTAAAACATTTTAAATAATATATTAAATATTACATAAAAAACACCAATAACTTAATAAAAAATACATAAAAATATATAAATTCCTTAAATATTATACTAAAATAAATTTTCAAATACCACAATATATATCAGTAAAATACACCTCAATACTATATCAATATTATATATTAATATATACACCACATATTAATATACTAAAAAGACCTATAATATGTAATATTGTTGTAAAATTATAATAATTATGAAGTTATTATCACATAAATGAACCCCTTTACATAATACTGCTATATAATATTGAAAAAAGGGATATATCAATTATATATTATATATATATATATATATATATATATATATACACACACACTTAAACATCTATATATATATATACACACACACACACACTTAAACATCTATATATATATATATATATATATATATATATATATATATATACCTACTGAAAACCCTTGAAAAAATATGTGGAAATCTATTTAAAATTAGAATGTAATAAGAAGGGAAAAAGGGGAAAAAATGAAATAAAACTGAAATCCCCCGAAAGAAAGAAATTAATATCACTAATTACAATATACCCATAAAATTGTAAAGCTAAGTCAAAATTAAATAAAATCAATTAAAAAAAAATAATAATAAAGGATAATTCGATAAAGATACCTTATAGTACGAAAATAGGAAAAATAGTGTAACAACATTTTAATCTTCCTAGATATCATGCTGCATCAAAATAACTTCAGTTTGAGGTTTACAGAAAAGCTACCAACAAGAATAATCTGGTCAATTTTCATTCCCACTACTATAACAAGATAAAATCTGGAATAATTATAGGATTCCATTGAAGAGCACAAAGAATCAGCAGCTGCTAATACATGCCCAAAGAAGAATTATACATAGAAGACACTTTCAAAAACATTCAATATGTTTATTATTTCACCCATAATGCTAAAAGAAAAGCATACAAAATATATGACTGCAAAAAAGATAACATTATTAACAACAGTAAACTAGATAAAAATAGATACATAGCACTACCTACTAACACCATAATATCCATGATCCAAAACAATTTATCCATTCTAAACATCAAAATAATTACAACCACATCCAAAAACTATTATGGATATGATCAGATGCAAAAATACCCATAACAATAATAATTCTGAAGCAAGTATATATACAATAAATCGCCAAAACTGCTCCTCTCAATAAATTGGAGAAACTTGCAGAAATTAAAAAACAAAACAAAACATATTTATGAGCACAAAAAGGATCTTATACACAACAATTTATTAAATGCATTAGTTATACATAGAAATAAATTCAACCACAACTTTGATCTAAAGAATGCCACAATTATTAAAAGTGAAAGTAACTGATTTAGTAGGAAAATTATTGAGAGTACTGCTATCTAATCTTATCAAAATTTAAACTCCATTTCTGAAAGAATAACTACTTTCCCAAGCCAACATATATGACTAAAAATTACAGGGATACCATCAGGTTTGCATGCTTTATGGATATCCCATTTAGAGATAATAGCAGAAACCATGGATGGAGTTATATGTCTGTAACAGTGTGTTAATTAAGAGTAAGTTTTCTATCCCTCCTCTCTTCATTCAAGCTGAGGTGTTATCTTCTGATACAGCAGGATGTTTTGCTCATAAATTATTGCTCTAGCTATATCTAAATGTCTAGAAAGTGCTTTAATTGCTAGTTCATTCACAGAAATTTACATCCAGGTTCTTACAATGTTTCACCATTCTTGGCAGATTTTCTGTTATCATAACATGGGATATTTAATAACAATGATGAAAAGAGAAAGAAAAAGAATATAGATGAATTTAGCTAGATTGCAAAAAGAATTATTTCTAAATTTTGAAACTCCTGTTTCTCATTTGTGTGCATGTGTAGTCACTGTAGTCACAACAATGTAAACAAACCCAGTTCAATGAAGTCCTAATGGATGAAATGTATCATAAAAACTTTTTCCAATTTGTCATACATCTTTTCTTTCAAAACTGTTCTTGATATATAAAAATTTATATATTCTTATCCCATATATAATCAATATATTTAGAAAAAACACTCTAGTTTATTACCCTATTTTCCAAACTTGGGTTGTATACCAGTGTCACCTACAAATGTTTCTGTCAGTATTGGCTCCACACAAAGTGCATTGGGGAGATTTCATCACTAGCTCAGTCAGGGCTACAAGTGTTGAAGCTATGTTATGAAAGTCTCAACTGCAGTGGGCTGACCATGTATTGAGGATAAAGGAATATCATTTTCCTAACACTGTGTAGATTCAACTACAGTCAGTGAAAAGCAAAAGCAGCTGATATAGGGACACAGGATATATTAGACAAACTTCTTTCACAAATCAAGGCATAGAAAAGAGCAGAAGAAAAATAGCATCTCTGAAAGGCTGCATACTTGCTGGCTGCCAAATTCTCTCTTGCAGTCAGTGTGGAAAAGCATGCCTCTCATATGTCAGCCTCAAAATCTGCTTGAGAATCTGCATCAGATGTGGAAAACCTTCCCAAACCTTTGTTTGTGAAGCCAAAACAATACAATAGTATTCATTCAAAAATATTTTATTGAAATCAGTCAACAAGCTTTGTCTGTTTCATTTTTTTATTACAATTTTCCAGTTTGCACATAAGCTGGCATATATCCAGATCATATTTATGGAGAAAATATCCAAAGTTCATGATGCTTTGTTCAAGTATATTCAACCATCTCCAGTCACTATCAGAAATATTAATGTTATGAGAGGAAAAAAATTGATCAGCTTCATCCAGGTATTTATATAAACATTCTTTGCTTCCACCTCATAATAATAAATGAACTAGTCTATATTAACTTCTATCCTATACCATAACTGTCCATCATGGTAACGTTTACACACAGACTAATGGTGTTGTTATAAAAGTTCCTTTCAACCCTACCTTAACAAATTTCTATATGGCTCACTTAGAAAACAACACTGTTGAAGAAGGGCATAGAGGCTGGGTAACTGAGCATGGGTGAGAACTACGGTATTGGGGATACAGTTGGAGCAATTGATGTCCAGAATGTGTCTCAGACAGTGAAGATGAAAGATGCTGAGGTGTCACACTTGTCTGGAGTATAGGCAAATCTGATGGCAGCTTGTGCAATCTGTCTATTGATCTCAGTGTCTATAGAGAGGGTGTCCAAAATGGTGGAGCCAAGGTATGTGAATTCATAAACCACCTCCAGCTCATAGTTGTTGACTAATAGCAAGAGGCTGTTCAACACCTTGGCCCATCGTTGGTATTCTTCAGACTGAACCTTTGACAGGCTTTTGAAAAATTGTCCATTAGTCACTGCAGTTGCCCTTCAGAGTGTACTGCAGGTGCTGCATCATCTGCAAACATCATGTATCTAATGAGCACATCATGGACTTTGGATTTTGCCCTCAGCTGAAACAAACTGAACAGTCTTCTGTCTGTTGTTGTGTGCAGGTAGACACCATTGATTTTGTTTGAAGCCCTGAATGTACATTTTAGCATGACTGTGAAGAAGACACCAAATAAGGTAGGTGCAAACACACAACCCTGCTTCACACTGCTGTGGATATTGAAAGCCTCTGAATAAGAGTTGCCAAATTGTACAATGCTCTTCATATCCACATGAAATGACTGGACAATCTTGAGGAGTTTCAGAGGACAACCAATCCTGCTCACAAGATCAAATGTTTTGTGAGGTCAATGAAGGCAATGTACAGTGTTTGTCGCCATTCCATTCTTGGCATTTCTACTGTAGTTGTCAAAGGGAGATCATATCGATTGTGGAAAACATTGACCTTAAACCACACTGCCATTCAGGACATACCCTTTCAGTGAACTTCTGTAATCTACCGAGGACCACATGGGCAAAGACCTTCCCAACAATGTTCAGCATGGAGATTCCTCTGTAACTATTGCAATTGCTTCAGGCCCACTTATTCTTATAGAGGATGACAATGTTGCAGTCTTTCATATGCTGTGGCATTGTTCCCTCCTCCCTAGTATTGACAGAGTAGACTCACCATGTGGTCAAGCAGAACACTCTTTGAACACTTGATGACCTCTGGTGGAATGCCATCCATTGCTGGTGCCTTCCCTGTGAATAACTTGTCAGTGGCTCTGCTCAGCTCCTCAGCAGGTGGCAATGCATCCAATTCCTCCATGAGTGATAGATAAGCTACAGTGTCTAGTATATCATCTGAGATACTGTTTAATGTCAAAAGGTAACTGTATGCATTTGATAGCTTGAGCCAGTAGTTATTTGCACAGCATCTGGCTGTCTTCTGTGTATTGTTTCAAGGTATCCTCAAAGCTTGCCTGATTTGGTTGCTGTTTGTGTTTCAACAGTACAACGTGCTTCTTCTCAATGGTCATGTTGAGCTCATTTACATTTGCTTCAAACCAGTCCAGTATTTTGTTCTGTTTCCTCCCAAAAGGGGTCAGTGTAATGTAAATGGTGTCTGTGAGACCATCTCATCTCTGTTGGACAGTTCCTCTAGGTGTGTTTGCGAGGAGGGCATCCTTCAGAGACATGATAAATATCACTGATTTAGCTGAGTTCTGGATTCTGGTGGCATTGATACACTGTTTGCCTGGAGTCTGAATTTGCAGCAAACCAGGGAGTGATCTGTGTCACAGTTGGTGCTCTGAAAGGAACACATCATGAGCACATTTCTCATGAAGATTAAATGTAGCTGATGCCAGTGTTTAGAGTTGGGGTGTCACCGAGAGACTTTGTGCTGTATTTTGGCCTGGAAGTATGTGTTGGTGATGCATAGCTCATAAAGCACACAGAGTTGTTGGCCATTATCATTCAATTTACCAACTTCATGCCATCCCAAACAACTAGGCCAGGAGTCATGATCAGCACCCACTCTGATGTTGAGCTTGCCAAGTACTAGTAACTGTTACTCTTTTTGGATGATTTGTATCTATCTGATCATAAAACTCATCTTTAATGTCTTGTGTGGAGTATAGGGTTGGGGCATAAGCACTGACAATGTAAACAGTTGTATACACACATAAAAGGAGGAAGGAGATAGAATTATTATTTCATTTTTCCTTGCTAAAGTTATTTTTATCATTATTTTTTTTGTTTTCCATTTTTAATTACATCATTTTTATGAACATTTCCATTCGTATTCATTGCATCTGAAAGTGTATATGTATTTTTAGTGCATACTTATGTGTGTATACATAGCTATAAAACTACAGTTTTAGCGTCTGCATGTATATACATCTTAATAATGGCCCAGAAACATTTAATTTCCTCCTTTTCCACTGCTGTCATCTGTTTTCCTACTTATTAGTAGTTTTTCATAAAAACATGTACAAATGTCTCCATCACCCTAGGAAGTTAAACATTCTTCACACCAGATTTTCACAATAAAAAAGAAAGATTACCTGGAGCATTCCATTGTAAGATAGACTCATACTTAAGATATAGGAAAATAAATCTATTAAGATGATTTCAATATCCACAGCTACCAATAAGATATTATTTTACATTTGTGCTTTTAGAAAACTCAAGAGTTTCTAAACTATAGAAACACAGAAGAATATACTCTTTTATATTGTTCTCTTTTAGAAGCAAAGAAGAAAAAACTCTAAAGCAAAGAGAGACTGTAAAAGAAATATTATAAAGATAGGTTAATAGCCTGGAATTGTCGTTTATCAATAACCTCTTAGATTTAAAGACTGAAAAAAACATGGCAATAATTGGTTGAAACTAAACAAAAAAAAATCATTATAAAATAGAGTAGAATATTTATTAAATTTACAATAAAGTGATTCTGTAAAACACTGAATATCAAGTAAGAATATCTTTCATTGATTGATTCTTGACATCCTTTAATGTTCAATTCTTTGGTTTTCTTGCACTTCATTCCTGGTTCCTTTTCCAGTCCATCTTTTTCTTTTGTCTTCAACTTTTCTGATTGTCAAAGTCATTTGTGCATAAAATATTTGTTGATCTTTAAGAAATAAATAAACAAAATGAGGGAACCTCCAACAAGTGTCACTATTAATAATATCAATAAACTGTGATCAAAGCAAAATTTATCTTTTTTAATTCAACTTCATTTAATAGCTCTTATTATTGCTTACTCACAGGTAATTATTTCTATTTGGAAGGTTTTAAGGAAGGTTTGAAAAGCAAATGAATTCTGTATAATTACACAAAATAAATGTTTCTCAACTGAATTTTTTTTCAAATATTGTCCACTTAAATCTGAAGTTTTCTTTAATTTTCTGCTACATTTATAATAGAATCTTCAAAATTAAGTTGCTTTTGCAGTATTTGCGGAAATTTGGTGATACTTTTTTGGAATGACTTATCTCAATAGATCCAGAGACCAAACAATAATCCATGCAGTAGCAGCATTTGGGTTGTTATGGTCAAATAAATTGGACTCCAAAATCAATAAGAAAGGTCATGGTCATATTTTTTAGCTTTATGATAAAAGTTATTTTGATGACTTTTGAAGGGCCAAATAATTAATGCAGAATAATAAGCTAAATTGCTTCGCTGATCAAAGGAAGCATTGAAAAAAAAAACAGCAAGGAAGCTCTGGAAAGATATTTTCTTTTTGCAGGACAATGCATCTGTTCACAGGGCTGGCAAGTTGATAAATAGTTTGGAGAATTTGGTGTTTGAGTGCATAGACTCTCCACCTCATTCAGGAGATCTTACACTGTTTCCTCTTTCCAAATCTTAAAATGATTTGGAAAGGGAAGAAAGTTCCAAATGATTTGGAGGTAGCAGCAGAGCAGTCTTTCAATAACCAAACATAAGAAGGGTTATGAAATGATATACTGTGTGTTGAACTGCAGAGTAAATATACAAAACACCATGGATGTTTTATTGTTTTACATCATTCCTTTCTTGGTTGGGCTGAGAAATTTTCATTATTTTTATAAGTTTGAATTTTTGACATACTGATATCTATACAGCCAAGTCCTTCATATATTTTTTTTGCTTAGAAAACTTATGAAAGAAGTATATAAACATTTATCTACATAACTGTAGAGTCGATTGCTTGTCTATTGCTACAAGCTACAAAGGTAAAATGGAAGTATACAATCTGCAAAATATCAGCATAAAAATTAAGAGATTTTCTTTTGATTCCTGTTACTGAATTAGTTGTTTTCTTTGACAGTTGATTTAAGTAAATTTAAGAGATAAACATATCTAACAGTCTATTTTTATGACTATATATTATATATAAAGTCTATTTATGAAAAGAAAGTCACAAAGGAGTGCTGAAAAGTTCTTGGTAGATTGATCCATTTCTGATCAAAGAACAAATATTATAATTATTTTAATCCTTTGTTGGGCTAAGAACTTTTCAGCAGCTCCCATTAAAATAAAATATGTGATCTTATAGTAGTTATGTTGATTGCTGATTGATGGTATTTTATTGCAGTATTTAAGGATCAATTGGTATTGTTGATGTATTCTATAAAAATAGACAAGAATTATATTTCTTACCAGTGAAAGCATGGAAAACATATTTTAGAATCTGAAATTGAAGAATGTAGTACAAGTGAAAAGATTAAACATATAATTAACATTGGTTCCTTGATGGATGTAGAAAAGATCATTCATAAAGAAAAAAATCATATATTACACTTCTTCAGCTGGAAGTGCTACCATGAAATCAGGTAAAATAAGGCTATTCTGATTTCTATCTGCCTTCAATAAAAGATCACCAAATAAAACATTCCTTTTGATTTTAATCTCCCCCAATCATTTATGCTTCATAAAGTAACATGACTACTTGCTAACATAAACTATCATAAAGCTCATTTCTGCTATTAAGAGGATCTAACAAGAACATTAATGATAAGCTCTATGTATTATTCAATTTTAAAAAATAATGTCCAATATGAGGAGATATATAAGAGTATATCATCTTAAATTGATGTATAATTAAAAGTTTTTGGCTATTTTTCAATGGTAAATAATTACTTTAATTATGGTAAATATGACCAAATTAATATTAGAGCACCACATGATTTTATATAGGACCCATTTTCATATCTGAATTGATTTATATTGTGTTGGAATCAAGGTATTACTATCTCACATAGATACTTATTCTTTAAACAGCCTTGGCAGAAACTTTAATTCTTGTTTGTTCTTTCCTTTACAACCATATGCTATATATATATATATATATATATATATATATATATATATATATATATATATATATATATATATATATATTATCACCTTAAATAATTTTTTAGTGGATACTCATATTTGAGTAGATGCCTCATTTATTTATTAAACAGTATATTTATTTATTTTCATCTACTGGCCTGAATATTCGAGAAAATCTTTTTAAAGAAAAATATGATAAAAGTGATAAAATCTGTTAGATTAATAAATAAAAAATCTATTACTTCTTTAGAAAATTGCTTTGTTTATGTTTGTATATGAAACTGAGCAGATATGAAAATTTTGAGAGGCTATGATGAGAGAAAGAATTTTGCTGAAATGCATTATTCAGCCTAGCCTGATTGGCTAAGTTCTTTGTAGCTCAGTTGGTCTAGAACACATCAGATCTAACGATGGTTCCCTCTGCCTGATGGGGATGCAGGTTTGAATCCTGCCAGAAAGAGCATATTTTTTATTTAATAAGATTTCTCAAATATTCAGGCCAGGAGATGAAAATAAATAAAATATACTATTTAATAAATAAATGCTGTGTCTACTCAAATACAAGTATATACACTAAATATAACTTTTAAGTGATAAAAATCTGTCAGATTAATAAATAAACAATCCATTATTTTTTTAGAATATATTATATATACAGTGCTGTTCGATAAAAGTGACTCATCTGATTTTTTTAACTTAAAGTTTTTTTTCGCCTATTGTTTTTGGGGTCAAACTAATTTTTAATCTTACTAATATAAAGACCCCTTCCCAATCACCTAGTAAAAAAGTTTACTCACCCTAAGGTATTCTATTGATAATTATAATTTTGGATATAAATGAGATTTAGGAAAACATTCTGTGCAAAAAAAGTAACTCACTTATTTCCTGCAACTAGTAATCAATAGAAACATAACCGAACAGCTTTAAATAAAAAATAATAGAGGTATAATTTATTTATAATAGGTAATATAGTTCAAAATATTTAATAATCTATGAGTCCTCCTTTATTTTGAATAATCTTTTCAACCCTTTTTGGCATTGACTTGTTTAGGTTCTGGCAAATCTCATCTCCAAGCATTGAATTCCATTCAGATATGAAATTCACAATCAAATCCTCTTTGTTGCTCAACTGCTTTCTCGAGAGCCTGTACTTTATAGGGCTCCATAAGTTTTCTATGGGGTTGAGGTCAGGAGATTGGGGTGGCCATGTCATAACACTCACCTGCTTCTCATCAAAGTATTCCTTCATCAATTTTGATTTGTGACAGGGAGCATTATCCTGCATAAAAATGAGCTTGGTGGGTTCGATTTGCACCCTTTCAGCAGAAGGGAGCAGACATGACTCTAAAATTTTCTTTTACTGCTCGCTCCTGAGGGTATTTTCAATAGGTTTTAAGAAACCAGTTCCATGAAAAGAAAAGCATCCACAGAACATTATACACTAAACGGATGCTTGACAGTACTTACTGCTAAATTCAAAGAGCTTTCAAAGTTTCTTCGGATTTTAGATCGCTTATCCTTTGAATTTAGCTCAACTTTCGTTTCATCAGAGAAGAGAACATTTAGTAAAAAAAAATCAGGTGAGTCACTTTTATTGAACAGCACTGTATGTTTGTATATATTACTGGCTACAGTTATAGGTGATTAACTTTTAGTTTAACATTTTCTTTGAAAAACCATAACACTAAGCTTGAATGTGAGGGTGTACATTTGTATAAATAGGAGTTTTGTCATTGACACCTTTTCTAATATCAGATACAGAAAGAAAACTACAAGAACTTCTATAGAATGTTGTGAAGGAAAGCGAGAAGGAAGGACTAAACATCAACTGCAAGAAGACTGAACACATGGTGTTAGCAAGAGGAACAGCCCAACATGCAAATAACAAATTAGTGATATTGAAATCAAACAAGTACAACAATTTAAATATCTGGGAAGTGTTTTGTGACACTGAAATCCAAAGGCACATTGAGATAGTGAAAGATGCCTTCCAAAAGCTAAGTATTAAGAAACAGAAACATTTTTTAAAAACAAAGAAAAGAGTACTGAACTGTTATGTAATATCAATCCTCCTATGTGCCAGTGAATGCTGAACAAGCTCCTCACAGAGGAAAAAGTGACTTGACTTGGTTCTATTGAAGGATGCTAAGAATACCATGGACTGAACATGTAAGGAACAACAAACTTCTAGAGAAAATATAAACAAAAAGGACACTTTTTTGATTAACATCAGAAAGAAGTAGATGAAATTTCTAGGGAAAATAATGAGTAAAGAGAGCTTGGAAAATTTGATACTTACAGGATAGATTGAAGGCAGGAGAGACAGAAGAAAATAACATATAACCTACCTGGTGAGCTTGAATAAATAGATGCTGATCAGGGTTTGAGAGAGATGGCCGAAAGACAAAATTTATTTTGCAAAGGAAAGGAAGTTGTGGAGAGCCATGATCGCCAACGTCCTGAAGGGACATGGCACATAGAAGAAGAAAATTATACGAGATAAAAATCATGAATAGTGTGGGAAACATAGACATTTATGTTGTAGCTGTCAAAGTTAGATATCCATTAATTACAAATATGAAATCAGACAATTAGAATAGAAAATAACTTTGTACAAGCATTAAGGAAAATATGAGGGGTGGTGAAAACTTCTCAACCCAACCAAGAAGAGATCTTTAAAAATTTTACTCAGATGTTGGAAAGTGGATTCATCTGAGAACTTTCCAGCATATATAATTTTTTTTTTTACTTACAAGTAGTAGTTGTAGTAGTAATAGTACTACCACCACCACCACCTAGATGTATTTCAAAAGCATCAATGTTCAGACATCAAAAATAATATTATTTTTATTATTATTAATTAATCTTTTTTGAGGAGTTGAAAAAGGAAGTTGTTGAATAAAATGTTTAATTTTCCAACATAAATCTGATTGTTCTCTTGCACAAAACTCAGACATGTCAATCACTTATAAAAAAACAAAAAAGATTTGAAAATAATTTTGTCAATACAGAAAGTGACAAGTAGAAATTAAGTAATTACTTAAGAAAAAAACATCAGATAAACTTTCCAAGTAGGTGACTTTCCAACTTCTCAGAATGATAGCTGACCAAAGAAACATAACAGACAAAAAGAAACGTTTTCAGTTTCTTTCATTTTTTTTTTTGAGAAAGTATTAAATAACATGTGAAGGGTCAATGGTTAAAAAGATGGTTAAAAATGTACACAAAATCTGTAAGTTTACAATGATAAAAGAAAAAAAAAGGAGCTTATTCTATTCTTATACTGATACTTTTACTGGACCAGAAAGTCAAAATTATATTTATCAAATTTTTTCAGTCACTGCCAATTTTAATGAGTACAAAGGATCAGAGATCAACAACTAAATTTTCTTGTAATTAATGCAAAAATTCATTAAAAAAAACCAACAATGTGATACAATAACAATTTTGAAGATAGTTAATCTACTTCAAATTAAAACAATTTTCTCAAAATTCATTACAAGATTATCTTTGGTTAGGTGTTAAATATACTTAGGACTTAGGAATCACCTCAGTACCAACAACCAATTTAATGCGAATTATTTTTATGCAGTAAAATAATATTTATCCAATTTTTATTTTTACTGTAGGTGAAACAAAGAAAGAATTCAAAATAATTTAACAAAATTCTAAGATTTAATGAATAACCATATAAATTAACAAAAGAACATAAAATATAGGAATAAGCTTTACTTGAAACCATCTTTTTGCCTTTTCATGTATTTTAAAAAATTTTTCTAAGTATTTTGTAAAGGAAAATCTACTGAATACAATAATACTTTATCTTGAAACATCAAAATTTTGAAAAATTGAAGAGGGCCTATTTGCATTAAAATCAAATCTCTTAACTGGTTCATACAATCTTGATTTGTCATCTAATGGCTCGATCTGTAAAGTTATTATTTTATCAATCAATTCATACAGTAAACTATTAGTCCTTCTTAGAGTTTAATTAAACTATGTATTTAAACAGAACATTTATCCTAAAAGTAATATAAATATTCTGTTTGAATGCATAGATGTTGGCAATTGCATAAGCTGATCTGTTCATAAAAAAAAATTGAAGAAAAGCAATTCTCTTAGCTTTGAAGAGATATTTGCCACTTAATTTATTCACAATATTAAAACAAGTTGCAGCAATATATTAATGACCAGTTAAAGAAGTTTCTTACCTAAAGGATGCCTCTCTTCTGGAGATCTTTTCTTACCAAAGCACATTTGCTTTGTGAGGAACATATAAAATAATATGAGCAGAATGAGGCATAATCCAACTGCTCCCAAAAAGGCAACAGCTTGTTGTGGTACTAAAAATAAAAAATAAAAATGAATTAGAAGAATAAAACAAAATATAAACACTTTTAGCACTGGTAAAAATGAAAAAAAATAAAATAATGATGACTACATATGAGAACATATCTAAACAATAAATATAATACTTTAGATTATACAAATGAGCATAATATCAAAGTGATATAAACACATGTGTAAAATATATAATTATCAAATATATAAGTATCATAAAAATATGATAATACATGTATGATGCAAATAATCTTTTTTCACATTGCATATGTTAAATTCATATGTAATATGTCTGCAAGATAAAATCTAGCAACTTATATATATATATATATATATATATATATATAGTTGCTATATATTAGATAAATGCAAATAATAATGTCATGTCCTGTTGGCATGCCCACATTCTTTTAAAAACAACTGGAAGAAAAAGCTTAACCAGTGTTGTTGTAAAACTAGTTCAGGATATGAAGAGGCCTCAAAAAAAATCCAAATTTTGCGGTCCAGAGAAATTGTAGTATCTGTTCTGCTGTCATGACCAGCTCAAACAAGCTTTGTGCCTGATACTGCACAAGTAGAGGCTGGGTAAAAATTGACCAATGCACTCAGGTTCCCCATGTTAAATAATTGATCGCGTGTCGCATCCCGCACCAGTGTGCGTGTGTGTGTGTGTGTGTGTGTGTGGGTAAATCCCCAGATGTTCTGTGATCCAGAGACTATGATCATATTTAGTATCTGTTCCACTGCCATGACCAGCTCAGAGAAGCTTTGTGCCCAATCCCACACAAGCAGGTGCCAGGTAAAAATTGACCAATGACCCAAGTGTATGTGCTTTGGTTCCCCATGTTAAATAACTGACCTTGTGTTGCATCCTTCTCCAGTGGGGGTTGGGGGGGTCTGTGGGTAAATACCCAGGTGTTCCATGGCCAAGGTAACTAGGATCAAAGTTTAGTATTTGTTCCAGCAGCAGCTGACTACCTGCCCACAGCTCCTGGCAATCAGCAGTAGCTCCAGCTAGCCCGCTATCATCATCTCCAGTTTGCAATCTGCTGTCACACCAGCCATCTCCACTAGGCCTCCAGCTCCTGCCACTCCAGCCATCCTTGCCAATGATATACAATAAACTGTCCTTTTCAGGACAATGCTCTCTAATGACGACAAAACTGTCCTTCTCAGGACATCCTCTCTCTAATCACCACAAAACTGTCCTTCTCAGGACAACACTATTTCTTGCCCTCTACATGAGCTTGCCTAGTTCACATTAATATTATTTTTGTTTATGTATTTTTCTTTAACAAAAATAAATTTGACAATATTTATTTTTACTCAAGTCTTCATTTCATTTGTTGTCTTCTGTCATTTGATATCTGTTTGTGGGCCAATATAACATGCACAACAATAATATCTGACTCACTAATAGGATGTGCTGGTAGTGGATATGGTTAATGACTTGGAAAGAGAAATTGGAGACCCAATTTTGGCTGAGTTTGTTATGTTCACTTTTGCACAATTAATCTTGAGAAAGGTATGAATCCATCTCTTCTAGCTATGGGTTAAATAGTAACACAATAGCCCTGACTAAGCCATCTTGCCTTAAGGTTGTAACCAGTCTAGGAGAAAGAAAACTCTGAATTCAAAACAAGCCTACCTTGTCTTATACATACTACTACTGCTATGTCTGCAGTACATATAGTGTCCCTATGACTCTAAATGGTTTACAATTTTTGAAAATTTTATTGTGAGGAAAATTTCTTATATTTTCTGTTTTTCTTCCTCTTTTTAGAAAAAAAAACTCTCTCCTTTTGAATATTTCAAACTAACTTGTTAGTAAAGTAAATATTAAAAAGAAATGTAATTGAATGGAACTGTATTCAAGGTAATATTCACTTCATTATTTTACTACTAGAAAGAGAAATGTCTGAATGAACTATATGGAACTGAATTTTTGTATTTTTATCCATTGAAGCTGAGATTTAAATTAGAAGTTAAACTCTATAAATTAACTGTAAATTTTGTTGTAATAAAGAAAAAATACATCAAAGTTTATTGCATGGGACAAGAAAACATATCTAGATATTGTCATGATTATGCCACTTGCTGCCATTACAGAGATTAAACAAATGTTTAATTATTTGTATATGAACAGGAAAAAATTTAACATTTTTATATAGAAAATTTTTAATATATCAATTAATATATATGTTAGGAATCTATTTTGGAATTGGACATTTTATAGCATTTATTTTAATATAATTTATTTATATGTAAGACTTTAAGATATAAAGTAGAGATAATTTTGCTTTGATGTATTTCATTAACTGCCATTTTTTCTGTATTTTGTTAAAAATGCTCTGATCATCATTGATCACTTTTGGTATTTTTGCTCAATACACTTAAAATGAATGTAATTAAAAATTGTAAAAAAAATAACGATTTTGATATTGCTGACAGCTATACATATTACTATCAAAATAATAATCACAATTTGTTTCTATAATTATTTTAGGTCTGATTAAAATTTGGTTGAGGTGACAAATTCCAAGCTTTGCCTTTGAATTGATTCTTGTATATAACCTATCAGAATATTTTCTTTCATAAAAACAAAAACAATACCAAATGTAGGACATCTACTACCCAATGAACTAATACTACAATGTAAATTCTATTATACAGTTTTTTAGAACAGATATATTAACAATATTCATTTTTATCTTAAGCTATTTTAAGCTGTCATAAATAGATAACATTAATATTTATGAAAATAACATACTTACAAAAAACTTATTAAATGCATTTAAAAATAATTGTGTTCTTGAAAAAGTTTAGAAATTTGCATAAAACATCACACAAGATTGGAGTGTAATAAAAAAAATAATAGAGTAGATAAAACAATCAATAGTATCTAAAATCACTAAGTGCATAATGTTAAGTGTGTAATTTTAGAATGAGAAAGACTATGATTTGAATTTGAGTGATGCTGACTGTAAACAGTGATAGTCATTTTGAATACATTTGATACATATAAAGGAATACCAAATTATTTAGCTATTGGGAGGATATTAACTCTATCATTTACATTAAAATTGTAATGTGTAATGGTAATATTATTTTTTGTTCAGCATTATATGACCAATCTATGATAGAACCTGTGAAATTTTATAGAATGTTTCAAAATCATTGAATTAGAGCAAAATAAGAAATTACATGTTTTTCTTTTTCAGTTCAAGATAATGAAAGTTTTGGATCATGAGCAGGAATACTTTGTAAGTATTTGAATTTAAAATGGTCTTTTACATCTGTCTGGTTATAGTTTTCTTATCCTAGCTTACACGTAGGTTTTACTTTTTAAAATCATTTGACATTTTCCATAGTGGCCAAATATAAGAAATCAAAATATGCATTTTACTCAGCCATGGTCCAAAAGAGAATCTTGATATATCAGTTATTTTAAGATGAAATTGCACAAATCTTCCTGGAGAGATAAGAAGACTGTGAACCACATGAAATTATTTACAACATAGCTTTAAAAATTGACTTGAGATAACAAGGTTAAGCCAATCAGTATTTAATGATTTGTGATTATTTCTTAAGAGAAATCAATTTGAAAATAAAAAAATTGAGTGATAATTGATAGTAAACAATCCAAGATAAAAAAAATTATTGAAAGCAAATTTGCTTTTAATATCATTTAGTAATGTTGATGCAATTTTGGCTGTAATGCATTGTTATAAACAGTTGCAAATTATTTAGCATTGATGAATAGTATAAATTATATTCAAATAAACCAGAAATTAATATGTTAATAAATTAATCAATTTCAAATAAAATTCTTTCTTTACAATTCCTAATCTTTGAAATAGTTCAGAATGCTTACTAATTTAAAATAAACAGTAAACATTTTTATAGTTTCAAGGTCATTTCTTTCTAGTATTAGTTCAGATCGTTTTTTTACCTTTATATAAAAATATATAGAGATGGTTTCAGTAACTGAAGAACATTAAAATAATGGTGCCATGGACATCACAAGCTATGAGGAGATATTTAAAAGTTCTTGCCCCAAACTGGTAAAAAGTCAAACATTGCTTTGAGCTACAAGGAACAAGAAGTTGTGAAGAGCCATAATCACCTATATATTTAAGGGAACATAAAAGAAAATTCAACAATTACTTTTTATATAACAACTTACTCCCAATTCTATAGGCTATTAATAAATTATCAATATCTAAATAAAAAATACAATTATCCTCTAAATGTGTACAAATGAAATTTTAAAAATACCAAAAGTAAAAAAAAATAAATCAATTGATGAATGAAAATAAAAATAAACATCATTAAATTCTTTATTTAAGCAACAATTGTAACATTGTATAAATTTTTGTATTAACAAATCAACATTGTTGGTGAAATGGCACAGATTTACACTGGTAAATAGTTGAACACTGAATTTCTAGGATGAAGAATTATAATTAGAAATTATTGCAAATAATGTAGTTAAACACTGTTCCATATAAAATGATAGAAATTGATAAATGAGGAGTAATACAGTGTAATAAATTTATTTTCTGGCATAAATTTCTTCTATTTAACTTACATTAAAGAATCAGAGGTCACTGATTCATAGATGTGAAGCATTTAATTGCCACTGAAGCAGAAATAATAGCTATAATAAAGCCCAGAATAGGATGACCAATATAGTATATTGTACAATTGAGATTAAATCTGCACATGATTTACAATTAAGTAATGAAGGCAACATAGCATGAATGTCATTTATGTGATGCTTCAAATATGACAATATCATTTATCTAAGAGTCAAGAAATTCATGCCCTGCCATGAGTGAAGCTGAATCCTTAATGAAAGTTTCAAGATAGAACTGTTCATATTTAAGAATTATCTTGTAATATCTTCTGTATTTATCATACTTACTGCTTGTGATGTTATAATTTCCTCTACTAAATATGCAAGCTGGAACTTCAGTCCAGCTCCAAGCTATAAATTATATGTTTGGTGTTGATTAAATTAGACAAAATTAACATTAAACAACAATATCTAATCACAAAAAATTCATACTATCAAATATCCTAAGTATTTTTTTTAAAGCTGTTGTATCTTTAAAGATGTTACAAACAAAAGCTTACAGTTATTTTAGTCAATCCAATGTTTTTTTTCATTTTTGTCTTCAGTTATTCTTATTTGATATCTACTGTTTATAAATTATAATTGCTTTTCATTAAATACAAAACTGTACATTTCCTTAAGACAGAAGTCAGTTCAAATTTCACTTGAATAAAAAATAGATACAGAGTCTCAAAGAAACATTTAACTTTTCAGTATGTATATTGACATGAATACATTATCCTCTTTTTACATTTCACTTTTTTGGGCATTCACATCAAGAAAAAATATTGACACTTGTTTCATAAGAACTAAATGAATTCTGAGATATTTTTTATAACAGGTTATTTTAGCAATACTGTGAAATGTACTTTGACACAAAAAGTTTTGAAAAACTAGAAACTTTTTAGGGGAATATATATCCATAAACTATCAAATGAGAAGTTTAACTTCCACTGTGTAATTATTTGTTAAGAATCAACTTGAAAATTCCCAGAAGTCAAACTGTCCATTGTTGACACATCTTCAAACTTCAACAAGTTTGGTATTTTATACATAAATCCCTCAAAGAATTTTCTTATAACTATTTCTCAATGTTAACTGAATTTCTTGGTTATAGTCTTGTTACTTGATCAATAATATATTCAACTGTGAGGACAATACAACATTCTCCAGAAAATTGTGTGCAAACAGCTTTTTGTTCTTGATATATTTTCTCTTTTATGATCAAGTATTATAAAATCTATCTTGTAGAAAATCAATTCCTTAGTTGTGCATAAGAAGGAAAAAAAGAGACAAAAATCATTACAAGACAGAATAAGTCCCATCAAAGAGTAGTAAAGAAGCTCACATAACAAAAATATCAACATCTTTGAAGTTAAAAAAAAAATATCAAAGTTTTTTTTTTACCATCTTTAAATTTTAAAAGTTTTGTAAATGGGTGTTGAAAAAAAAATACTGACAAAATTGATTCATACTCAATTTGTTAATATAATCTGAAAAATTAAAATGAATGGATTTTAAATTAAAACATTTTTGTGCAATCTCCAAAACAAAGCATATTCATTAAAACTGGAATACGCATTGATTGAAGATGAAATCATTTAAATTTATTATATCACAAATTTAAAAAAAAATTGCATTCATCTGATATTTCTAATTTTAACTTGCTTTGACTACTTCCAATCTAACACAGGAAATGAAAAGGCATACTATGTTGATAGCACTAGCTGTTAAAGTAACTTGGAGATAACTAGTTTTTTGAAAGTGGACAACTAAATGGGAGGAACAACGAGAGGTTTTCTATATACATCACAGTGCTATGTATGTACACACACACACACACACACACACACACACACACACACATACGAGAGAGTGCTGCAATGTTCTTGGTCCACTTCCCAAAATCTGACTAAACCCAGATTTTGTGGGGGGGAAACTACCGTTTTAGTCAAGCTAACAACTTGTGTGTGCGTGTGTGTATATATACAACAAACCAAAGTATTGGTAAAACCTGCTAAGTGACTAAAGAAAGTAAAAAACAAAGCCAATAAATCAAAAAACAGACACCTACCTAAACAGTAAAAGACAGTGCTCTATATCTAAATGAGCAAGACAGAACAAATACACTACCCAGCAACACCACTCAAAAAGAGACAAAATTCAGCCCACTGCTGCAATCATCAGGCAACCAGAAAGCCTGGCCAGAATGTTCTAGCCACCTGACAATTGTGGTTGCATGAAACTTGTCTAGCAGTCATATATATGTGTGTGTGTGTGTTTGTACACACATGCTATGTCAGATTTTATCATGCAAGCCAATGTTTTCATAATAAAACAGGTACTAAATTAACTCTTGATCTTTATTCAACTATTTGCAATTTCCAACATTATACTCCCATCATTCAATAATTTTAGAATACCCTATTTTTCTTTTCAGGTTTTATATCTTTCTTATGAATTGTGGTAATCATTATATAATTGAAAAAAAAATCAATAACTATACTATTATATATATATATATATATATATATATATAAAATAATGAACATCATTCCAGTTCTATAATAAAACCACACCCCACCAAATAAGTTATTGCAAATAGTTTTAATAAAAGTTGATATTATTAACTGAAATTCCTAATGTATATTTTTAATATAAATTTGATATAATATTAATATACACTTGACTATAAATCTATCCACATAAAGATGTATTTGTTTTTTAATAAAGACAGATAAATACAGTCAAGCACATATAAATATACATGTTAATTAAGCATAAACTAATAACATTATTTTATGAATTATTTAATCACTAGTATACTCAAGCTCTCAAAAACAATGACAATTGTTACAAAATTTTAATATTGATATGCAATGAAAGAAAATCTTTGAAATAGTGTATTAAATAAAGCAGAGATAAAGAATTCACAACTAAAATTGAGGCTAATGAACTGTTTAGTTAATCCATTCCCTTTACATTTTTTAGATATTCAATGGTATCTATGATTCATTGATTACTCCTGGTATTATATAAATCATTTTTTTTACTCAATATCTTTTCATGTAAAAAAATTTATTTGTTTAATATAATTGTGAGATAGAAATATCTCAAATATGGAAATTAGCAACAGAATGACAAAGATGGCAGCAACAATACCTATTTCAATACCAAGTTGAAGCAAGATGATCACTTAATAAACAAAGGTAACTGTTATATTCCATGCTAATAGGAATATGGAATGGACAAACACGGTGGATAAATAGTAACAGGTTTATTGTAGAAACCAGTACAACAAGCAAGGAAGTAATAGTTATGCACACGGTCATTGCAAATCAGTACAGTTATGTGTGTGCTGCTATTGGAAGGCCGCTAGTTCTTGTAGATCCCAACTCGACTCTCTCGTCCACTATCCTAACGGATACTTATAGGTGGTTACCACCTATAGTGCCGCCACTCATGGGGGTGGCAGGTTATTCCATTACATCAATATCCTAGTGCTTCACATGGAAGGCTTGAACAAGTAAGACTGCAATCTAAGAAATGTGGGAGTAAAGGGAATGATTAATAAAATTGTTCATTTTGCTTGAGAACTAATTTTATCTAAATGTAGATAAATATTTTATTTGTACAGATTATTAAAATGACTAAGAAAGTAATTACTCATAAATTTACTTATTAAAGTTGATTTACCTCCCTTTCCACAACAGATGGGTTAAGAAATATATCAATACACATTGATAATTATTATATAGTTTGATGTTTCTTATCTTGTTGGTTCACTAGTGTGTGAATAATAAATAATAACAGAGTAAGAAATTGGTTAGTGGAGAGATTCATATGGCACTAGATAAATATTATTAGACAGAAATTTAAGAATTAAGGGATGTTAGCAGCAGTCTCTAATATAACAACTATCAATCCTTAATTGTTTCTAAGACAAAAAACAGGAAGGGAATACCCAGTACCTCCAGCTTGTCTGTAGTTAGAGCAAACATTTGTTATGTAAGAGAAATGAGGGGAAAAATTTGAAAAATATTTGGTGCAATGAAAATGGGAACATGTGACACTCTCTGGGATAAAGTTCAGATAATTGAGAATATCACTGGTCAGTGATGAAGCTGAAGGAGATGGAATATATTGGGTTGTTGGCCAGGTTTCTAATTTCTAAGTCAATTTATTAAGGATTTCATTAAAAAAAAGTTGGGGAATTTCCCTGCTGAGAGCTTGAAAGAGTACATGGTTGACAGCTTAGTTACATCTGTATACCTATTGCTGCTGAAATGGACAGATTTGGTTGATAAATATCATTTTTTCTTTTCCACCTTCCTTATGATTAATGCTGAAAAATTAGTTAGCTAGAGTATTGTGTTGTTGACAACATCAAATATACAAAGAAAGAGTTCAGTAATCTCAACCAAATTTTCAGTGTTAAATATTAAAAAAGGTTTTGAGTTCAATCATAGGTTTTAGGCTTAACAACAAAGGGATAAATAGACAATTACTAGTTAGAATGAAAGAAAAGGTCCTGTTTGAAAGTTACAGAAGCTTACTGAATGAGGTACATCCAAGGTTGGAAAATGCACTAGTAAAATTAATGTATGAAAAAAAAAGAGGTGATAGTTTAAATAATTAATGGAATAATAAAACCTTTCAATTTCAAACATATTAACATCAACTGCATTCTAACGCTCATATACAATACTTGCAGATATGTGTACTTTATAAGATAAATATGTTTTGACCTGATGTCATAAAAGTTTGAGGCTTGCTTACATTTAATCAGTGTTATAACTTCTAAAAATAATAAATAAATATCACAGAAAAAAAGAATAAAAATACTCAAATTCATTTAAGAACATGTTCTGATAAACTTGGCTTCTATCTTAAAACTCTCATGCCATCTTAACTATTTAATTCTGGAACAAGAATAGCAATGAAGAACAAAAAAAAATTATTATTAAAAAAACAAACACATATACAGGTATAGCTAAGCAAGTAATATTAACATTGCATCCTTTTCATTAGGTTAATTGCAACATTGCAGATTTAGAGTTATATTGGTGTATGAAAAATACTAACATGTTAAAGGAGGAAGATTTCTACTCACCTTCCAGATTTACCAATTACCATTTGATCAGTTATTTTTAAGTACCTGCAATGTAACCTACACATGTGTTTAATATTAGAGTTTATAAAAAACTTTAGGACTACTTTGCTTTTAAAATATTTTTAAAGTTGTTACTATGTTACAATTTTTTTTATTCTATGCTTAATACTAAATCAAATCAAAGATTCTTTAGCTGAGTATGTTGGCAAATATTTTGCTCAGATTTTGATCATAAAGCCTTTGTGGAATATTTCTTTGATTTAATAGATGAGCATTAGTGATATTTGTTTCTTACATTCTTAGCTAAAAAGTAACTGCAAATGAGTTGTTTTGAGTTGTTTACTTATTGATGAGTGCAATATGATACCAGGCCAAGAATCAATATTCCCAATAACTTTCTGATAAATTTTAAGCCTTGTCAAATCTGCAAATGCTGTCCAATCATTAGCATTACCATGCATTGAGAATCACCAGACAGACTTGACTCAATCCAGTGCTATTGCGCATAGAGAAAGTTATGCTCAAAGGTCTGGATCTACTTCCATAACAAGTATTTTCACATAAACTGAATCCCAATTACTATAATTAACCTTAATTATAAACCGATATTTCAATAAATATAACTTTCTTTGAAAAGATTCTTCCATAGCTGCTTAAGTTGATTGATATACATAAAACTTCACATGTATACTTAAATATTGTACTTGAAGATAAATGTACACATACAAGATGATAAACAAGATGTATAAATACAAATAAATTCACTAGTTCAAGTGTAACATGGAGTTATAATAGTGCATATATATGTACACATCTTTTGCGCTATAGACACAAATTAAATCTATGTGGTATTCCATGCATCAATTGATCAATATGTTTGGTGGCTTTATGCAGCAGCTTCAAGGATCCGCCTTTTTCGTTGGATGACATTAACAATAAACATTGACAGACAGCTATATACATCTATATTTTTTTGTAAAAATATTCTATCTCATATGAACAAGGAATGGTAACAGGACAAAAACAAAACTAAAAACAAAATGTTCTCTGCTAACTCTTATATATCGAAGGAAATCAATCATTATTTTAAGTACTCACAAGTTGTATTCTATTTCTTTATGGACCATTTTCTAAAAACCGTTAAAATACACAACAATAATTGAAGGTTTTATGAGTGCAATGAAGATAAAATATTTGACCTTGGGTTAATGCAATGTAAAACAAAAGAAGTTCAGTACACAAGAACAGATTTAATGCATTTAAATATTTCAAAGTTGTTAATTTGCATACTGGGAAATATTGATGGTTTTCAAAGTTCAAGTTGAGATTACTAAATGCAAGTATGTTTGAGTTTTTTTGTCATTTTTAGACATGTAATCTCTTAAAATTTATTCTACTTCAAAATTGAAAATTTTAAAATAAAGCTCACCAAAAACAAAGAAATATTTATTATTAAATAAGGTTTTCATTCTTTTGCAATGTGAAAACTAAATCAGATATTTTGCAGCCTTCTGTCCAATAATTCAACGAAGTAACCTCATGATAGTATAGCTAAGCTTGTTCTCACATCTATAGCCAAATTATTTGTAAATATTCTCACCAATATTTTTATAATCATCTAACTCATAAATAATAATCTTAGTTGCACTCTCTTCTCTTGGCAAGTTTTTATTATAACCTGTTACCTATTATTCTATTTGGGGTTTCTGGTCTGTCTAAACATGTCATTGAATGGTGACCACTACTTTGAACTGCTTCATGACCATTTACACCCATTCACAGATTTCAATAATGGGTTATTCCATCCAATAGTATAATGTAATTTTTCATCATGTCCAAGTTGCCCAGAATTAGTTTGAGAAACATTCTGGAGACTTTTGATGACTGGTGTAGCCACCATGTTTACTTAACATGATCCAAATCAATCCCTCTATTTGTAGAATTGATGCCATATCAAGTTGCTGCACATTCTGGGGCTAGAAATCGGGCCCTATGCAATACTAAGCACCTCTCCTGTGATATTAGCATATATAAGGGTAGAGCAATACTTGACATAGAGTTAGCTGAATTTTGAGTTGAAACTTTTACAATATATTTGATGTATGCAGAATTATAAGTTTTAAGAAGTTTAAAGACTATGTGTATTGACAAGAAAGGGGATTATGTTAAAAAATATATTTTTCTTGTGTAAAATAAATGCTTTATCTTTAGGTAAAGATATATCTATATAGAGACTGAAGAGAAGGCTAAGTTTTTATTTTATTTGAGATAATACTTAAGATTATATATATTGCAACCTTTTATAAGAAGTCACACAAAACAAATTACTCTAGTTTTTATAGTTTTTAATACAAAAAGTTAATTTCAATTATTTGTGTAAAGTTATGACTGCTAGAATATAGATTTATAATATTATAACATCATTATTATAACATCATTATAAAAGAATAAGAATCAATGTTTACTTTAACACTATATAGTAAACTATATAGTGTTAAAGTAAACATTGAGTGAATCTTTTCTTGTATGGCATGTCTAAATGAAGATCCAAGAAAAACTACATGAGAACAATAAAAAAAATGCAAGTTATACCATGAGTTTTCAGTCAGGTGTATATATATTAGTAATATTCATTTTGACCATACATAGGTACAATTTGCCTTTCTCACAGATCTTAGCCTAATAAGTCTTATTATATAAAACAGTACAGAGTGTAATTTATCATAGTTTGTTGCAACTAAAAATTAATTTTATATATTTTGAGAATACAATTTTATATATATATGTTTAAATATTAGCTTAAGTATAAATTCATTTTAGCATTTATTGAGAAACCAAAATCTTCTATTTAAGCTAAGACACTCTTCTTTCCAATACGAAAAATGCTTTTGGCCAGTGATTCCAAATTTTTTTTCTTCTCTGGGTCGCATTTTCAGAATGAAAATTTGCTCACATATCACCAAATTTTATGTGATAAAAAGTAAATTTAAAAATAAAAAACATAGAGAAGGTTAAAGGGAGACAACCGTGGATTCAATGTCAGAACGTCATTGATAACTCTCTCCTCTAATTTGAGGACCCTAGTTACTATATTCTTAATACTTGATATATTGCAAAAATATCACAATGATAAAATTGGTCAATATATATTTATAACTATTTATACCGGGATTCATGCATGCAATTACAAATAATCCATAATATTTTAAATTTGGAAATCATATTTATTTTTGGCATATGAGGTGCGCCAAACCGTTTGGAAGCCACTGCTTTAGGCTTATTTAAAACACACTGATTACACTGAAAATGTGTTTCATTAAACAAAACTACTCTTCACTTTTGCACAACATGAAGATTTCATTATAATTCAATTCCAATTATAATGGCTATGCAATTGGTGAAGTATATGAAAATATCTTTAAATTTTGTTTTGCATAAAAGTAAATCAATTTACTGCTCAAGAATGTTAATAGTGCAAAACTAGTAAAAGATTGAATGCTAAATTTTGGGTTACCAATGTGCATTTCTCTAAATTAGCAAAAAGTATAGTATTTGATTTTAATATTGTGGATTTTGTACGTAATTTTATAAAATATTCTCAAGAAAACGTTTGTCTATTTTCTATCATATTTTTGGCAGTCAATGAAGAAGTTTAAAGATTTCATTTCATGGGTTTATCTATACAGGAATACATGTTTGTTTTTTTCTTAACATTCAATTTTGGTCATAAACAGGACATAGCATACATAAAATAATTATGGAAATGGTATGTGTCAGTCAGACAATATTCATCAACTAGGAAAAAAATTCTTAATAGCAAGTTATGTTTCAAGATGAGATTTACCTGAAGGTATACATTTTATTCTCAAATATACAGTTAATATTTGCTTTCTCTTGGTAGTATAATTATATAAAATAACCTTTTCAAATAGTAATGCAAAATCTACACATTTATCAATGATTTTATATAATTAAATACTAGAAGTAAAACTGCAGCCTTTGATTAAAATTAGAATATATTGATAAAAGGATTGGAATAAAAGTAATAAAAATAGTTTCCAACAAAGTTGGTAAATTTCAAGTATAGTGATCTGATGGAATGAGGTCATGAATTGGATGGAACTTCCTCAATGTTACATCCAATTAATGAACTTTGCTTTAAGATCAAACTTCAATCTAATCAATATATTAGATATTTGAATGTAGCAACAAGAGTAATAAATCATTTATCAAATTTCAATGTATATAACATGGTAATATCTTTTAGTGACTTCTTAGGTAGATCATTAATATAAAATAGAAAGAGGGTAGGACCAAAGAGAGAGCCTTGTGGAATGCCAGCATTGGCCATTAACAATGACATTCATAGACCTACCTGATAAGAAAGACATGATAACTAAGAAAACTTTTCAAGTTACTATATTTGCATTAAAAATACATATGTGAAAACTCAGTTGTTAATAGTTGTTCATAGGACAGATTTCTTAAAAGCTTTAAAAGAGATAAATTCTTGAGATGAAGAGAACAAATAGGCTATATCTGTAGGAGAAAAAGCATCTATTGGTAAATTCAACACTGATGAAAAAATAAGAAATGACAGTCACCACATTATAAAATAACTTCATGAGAAGATATTTCCAGCAAAAGTTGTGGTAGATTTTTTATTGAAACAATTGGATAGTTTAACAAAAAATTCTATTAGGAAATTTAGGAATAACAGAAAATTTAAGTAAAACAATCCTAAATTAATCTCTTTATATAAAATCCATCTGGGAATTATAGAAATCCTGGCAAGATGGTGAACATTAATCCTTTTTTAATACTATTTCTTTTATTTATATTGATCAGGAGATTTTTCAATATTATTTTCATCATTCACAAATGTCTTTACATTAATTGACTCATTACCACCACAATGGCATTAGTTCTTTCCTCTTACTCATTGGGTAGCTCCTTTCTTTCCAGTAGATAATATCTACATAGGAGCAATCAAATATTATTTCTAGAATTATTCAGATGTTTATACTTTTACTGGTGTAAGAAAACATACTTTACATTCCTTAAATAAATTCTCTCATTATTTCATAGATAACCAAGCTTGAATAGTTGCCAATAAAGAAACCTTTAAATGTTAATTCAGAAAATCAATCAATTTACATGAAAGAGTAAAAAGAATGTAATCCTTATACTAGATCCAGTGGTACCATTTTAAGTCAATATTCAAATGTCATCATACTGACATACTTTAAAGATTTTTAGATAGGCGTATGCAAGTGAATGCAGAAACGGGTGCATGACCATACATGCACAAGCACACACACAAACACAGAGAATACAGAAGAAAATTTACACCAGTGTTAAATGAGCATAAAAGGAAAAATAAAAATCAAAAAAATATAAGCAGTAAATTGCTGATACCCACTGAAGAGTGGACAGAGAGGTCTGTCTATGAAACTCTGGAGTTGGGATGCTGAAGGTAACATCAATCAGCTAAGTGACAAATTTTACTCACATTAATCCTATTAATGCTTGATCTTTGATATTGAGCACTTTATTGCAAGAACTCCTTGCCGTAAATGTCGTTTTTCTCAATACCCCATTTGGCTTTATACTATTGTTATGGTAATTTACCCATACATGCATGGACTCTCCCAGCTATAAATAGGAGCAGGTACTGCCTTTTGGAGAGGGAGGTTTATAGCAGTCAGCTCTGATATTCGGACCAAACATTCTTGCTGTAACACTTGTTTCTGTTAATATATTTGTTTAACTCAATTACTCTCTTTGTGTCTTTATTTCTGGCCATAAGAAGACCACAACAACGTCTTTGACATCACTATTGCCTTAGCTCCTGAAAAATTATTCTCAGTTGAGCACTTTTGCAGATTTTTGTTTTTGTTTGATCACTTTTTCACAGCATTTAATTCGGTATTTTCTTAAAAATAAATTATCTCACATCAATCAATATGGAATCCACACATTTTAACTACTTAAAAAATATACCAACATCAAACCTACATGACCATAAAGTCAAACTAACAGAAAAAATAGAACACTTCATAAAATGCATAAGATGGAAAGTATTCTATTTCAACAACAAAGAGAAGGACAATGGTGGCAACCACAACACTGATAATACCAATATTATTAACAAATTTGGAATTACATCAATGAAATACTCACCACAACAAAATGACCACATTGCTTTTGAAAATGATTAACAAACATAATCAATAATTTGGAAATAAGAAAATTCAACAATAATTAAAAAAAAAAAAATGAAAAAGATCAAAAAATGATAAACAATTCAAAAAATTACTTAAAAAAGCAGATAAATCAAAGATAATCTATAAAATGGAAACCAACAATTACAATAAACTAATTGACAAAGAAGTCACTCAATTTTATAAAACAACTAATAACAAAACAGAAGGTGATATAAACAAAGAAGCTAAAAACAGCCACTAAACTGAAATTAGACAATAAAATAAAACAATTAACAAAGGTAGAACAATTATATATAATTTATATATATATATATAATATATATATATATATATATATATAAACACACACACACACATATATATAATATATATATATATATATATATATAACATTATATATATATATATATATACATATATATATATATATACATATATATATATATATATATATATATATATATATATATATATATATAGAGAGAGAGAGAGAGAGAGAGAGATATACAGACAAACACATGATGCTAGAAACTCTGAACAGCAAGCAAACACTTTTTATTTTCTTCCCTGGCCATTTATTCATGTCATCCATTACAGACAATCTGTTCTTCATAACTTCTATTCCCCAGTTAACAGTTCTGAAGAGAGGGGACGAAACCGGTTGCCTGGAGTTTTTATTTTAAATCTATCATGGCCTTTAATATAAAATTTGTTTTTGATACCTTAATACACTTTTGTACCGTGAAAGCCATGATAGATACATGTGTACATGTGTATATATATATATATATACATATATATATTATATATATATATACATATGTATATATATTACATATATATATATATACACATATGTATATATATTATATATATACATATGTATATATATTATATATATACATATGTATATATATATATATATATATACATATGTATATATATTATATATATATATATACATATGTATATATATTATATATATATATATACATATGTATATATATTATATATGTATATATACATATGTATATATATTAAAAGTGGACATGGAAGTCAGCACTTAGAGGCGACAGTCTGTTTCATGCTAGTGCAATCGTCAGGCGCTGTTATTTTTCTCGGCTATTTATATAAGGGTCAGTGGTGCATTATGGGTAGTCTATTTTGGCGGTTACTTTTACCGGAAGTGGCTTATTTGTTTATTTATTTATGTCAAATTGTTTTGCTTGTTTTTTGTTTGTATTTTTATTTTTATTTTTTATCTTATATATTTATTTATTTATTCTTTTATTTTGATCGGTGTTTTTGGTTAACGTAGTAAAAATTTGTTTATATAGCTTATTGTTGGTAGTCTATAATGGCCGTCATTACCGGAAATCGCTTGTTCGCTTATTTATTTGGGTCAAATTGTTTTGCTTGTTTTTATTTATTTTCATTTTTATTTTTTATCTTATATATTTGTTTATTTGTCATTGATTAAATGTGTTTGTTGAATTTGTGGTTTTTTCTGACTATTATTTAGGTGGGAACAGTTTTTAATTTATCTATTTAGGTTGGTTATCTTTATTTGTTTTTGTTTTGTTTTGTTTTTTAACCGGCTAGTTTATCGTAATCGGTTGTTAGTTTATTTATATATTTGGATGTATTTAGATCGATTTATTATACTTGTTGTTATTTATTTGTTACACTATATCTTTTTGGCTTTCGGTTTTTAAGTAACGTAGTATATTATCTTTTATTAATGTTTTTTTTGTTTGTTTTTTTTATTATTATTTTTATTTGTATAACAGTTATAACTTTCGTCCGTTCTTTTGTTTTGATTTTGTTTCGTATATTCTAACAGGTGTGGTTTTATGATTTGTTTGGAGTAATTTATTTTGCTTATTTTATTGTTGTTTGTTTATATATTTATTTATTTTTCTATTTTAAGTTACGTAGTAAAAATTTGTTTTCATGTCTACATTTTGAGATTAGCTCGGATCTTTTATTTAATAATTTATTTTCATCTGGGAAGGTAATGATAGCTATTTTTTCCTCCAAGCAAAGTTTGCAGGTTTTTGATAGGTTGTTGTAGGCTGATGATTTTTTCCTTATTTTCCAAGATATTTTTGGTGTGGTGTGTGTTTTGTTTTTTATTTCCCAGATATACTTAGAAAGCATTGTGCTGTTCGCATATTTACTATTTGTGAAAGACATTTTGTGTACATAATTTCTTTGTTTCCATGGTCCTTCGGTTACTCCTATATATACTTTTTCTTCATTATCTGCTGATTTTGTCGTGGCTTGGTAGATTACGTTGTTTTGTAAACAATTACCGTTTAAGGGACATTCGTTTTTTATTCTGCAGTTGCACGTGGGTTTAATTTGTTCGTGTGGTTTGTTAATAATTTTTCTGTTGTGCTTTTTTATTATTTGTGCCATGTTCTCGGTGCAACTGTAGCTGATTTTTACTGTGTTTTTGTTGAATATTTTGTGTAGGGTGCTTGATTCCGGGAAGTGTTTGTGTAAAAGCTTGAAGAATATTTTTCCTATGTTTGTTTTTACGTTTTTGCTGTACGGTGGGTTGAACCATATGATATTTCTTTTTCTGTTGGTCTTTTTTGTGTTCTGTGGTG
The DNA here is from genome assembly GCA_964036315.1 of Acanthosepion esculentum. Classification (NCBI taxonomy): domain Eukaryota; kingdom Metazoa; phylum Mollusca; class Cephalopoda; order Sepiida; family Sepiidae; genus Acanthosepion; species Acanthosepion esculentum. The sequence goes on from OZ038480.1 coordinate 76,577,897, forward strand.
AGTATGTGAGTGTTGCTGGGAATCCGCTATCTTTTAGGGCTGTTTCGTAGTCTTTCTTGGCCTTGTTAAATATAGATTCATCGGAAGAATTGTCGGAAAGCCTGCGGTTAATCGATTTAGGTATCTGTTTGATTATAGAAGGCGGGTGGTTGGAGTATATATGTATGTACTGCGGTTTATCATTCGGTTTTCTGTATGGTTTGTGTGTGCCTTTTCTTAGGTTGAAGGTGACATCTAGAAAATCTACTTCGTTTAGGTTAGTTTTTATATCTATCTCGAATCCGTTATTTTTGAAAATTTTAATTATTGCTTTTCTAGTTTTATCAGTCTTTTGTTTGTTGCAGTTTCTTAAGATTATGAGACCGTCATCTCTGTAGAGACCGTCATCTCTGTAGAGTCCGAGCTAATCTCAAAATGTAGACATGAAAACAAATTTTTACTACGTAACTTAAAATAGAAAAATAAATAAATATATAAACAAACAACAATAAAATAAGCAAAATAAATTACTCCAAACAAATCATAAAACCACACCTGTTAGAATATACGAAACAAAATCAAAACAAAAGAACGGACGAAAGTTATAACTGTTATACAAATAAAAATAATAATAAAAAAAAAAAAAAAAAAAAAACAAACAAAAAAAACATTAATAAAAGATAATATACTACGTTACTTAAAAACCGAAAGCCAAAAAGATATAGTGTAACAAATAAATAACAACAAGTATAATAAATCGATCTAAATACATCCAAATATATAAATAAACTAACAACCGATTACGATAAACTAGCCGGTTAAAAAAAAAAACAAAACAAAAACAAATAAAGATAACCAACCTAAATAGATAAATTAAAAATTGTTCCCACCTAAATAATAGTCAGAAAAAACCACAAATTCAACAAACACATTTAATCAATGACAAATAAACAAATATATAAGATAAAAAATAAAAATGAAAATAAATAAAAACAAGCAAAACAATTTGACCCAAATAAATAAGCGAACAAGCGATTTCCGGTAATGACGGCCATTATAGACTACCAACAATAAGCTATATAAACAAATTTTTACTACGTTAACCAAAAACACCGATCAAAATAAAAGAATAAATAAATAAATATATAAGATAAA
>OZ038480.1:76586013-76718513 GCA_964036315.1 Acanthosepion esculentum
AGCAAATTTATGCCAGTTTTTGAAAAATAAGATTTGTGATAGAGGTCCAACAAACATCAAAAACCTGAAGACAATTACTCTGGAAGAATGGGACAAAATACATACTAAAGTATGCGAATCGTTAATTAAAGACTACAGGAAGAGATTGGTTGCTGTTGAACTTAATAAAGGCTTTGCTACAAAAATATTAAATGGAGAAAACATGTTTTTGTTCTGCTGTAGAAACATTTTTTAAATCCCTAAAAATTTAAATATTGCTACATTTTCTTAACCATTGACTATTATTTTAGTTTTATATACTCACATTTTTAGTATGCAATCTGATACAGCAGATATATTCCCGTTTTGTTAATTTAATATGTTACAAATAAAAATATGAAATATTTTCATGCGTACGATCACTTATTCAACCCCACTGTATATATACACAATATATATGTGTTTGTGTATCAGCCATCCCTCTCTCTGGTGCAGTAAGAGGGCACGCCCTTGGGCAATTGTTCCCCGGGCTTAGCCACCTCTATGTATAATTTTCCTTAGTTGTGATTTTGTCGTTTCAACAGTGCCACCCCTGAGTGCACTCTGCCCAAAGACAGAGACACAACTGAGAGATGATAAATAAAAAGTTTATTTATAAATATGTTATAGTAATTTAATTTACTCAACCGCCCCATGAAGGCGTGTTGTGACACAAGTTTGGTTTAACGTGGGGAAGCCCGAGCATGTACACCCAGACTAGGAACAAAACACTTGGTAGAGGATGTTGATTTTTTGTTCAAGGTCATTCTTATCCAACTATGGATACCTGTCATCTATATATCCCTCCTCATCATCAGTACATTGTCCTTTGGGGGGAAAGAAGGAACATTGTTTCCTATTTGTAAATTTGTTTGGGATGTGTTATAGAATACTTAAATGATCAGTGCCCATCTCTTCACATCTGTGCTTGTATTAGCCTAAGAAGAGATCCAGGCATCCACTGGAGTCAGATCTTGGAAAACAGTTTCTGGATGAGAAGAGGAAGTTTGTGTTGATGTGCTCATATTTTGCTGTGCGGTCAACAAAACGCATAGGTAGTTTTCTATTGGAGTAGTATGAAACTTCTGGGGGCGGGGTTATAACATATATACCATCATTATACCCGTTACTAAAGCAAAAGACAAATTGGGTTGTAATGAGTTACTTTCATAAAATGGCGAGAATCTAGTCAATATGTTCATTAGTACTTTCACCATAATGGATCCAAGTGAGATATGAGGGTCTTGATGTGAGGGTCTTGAGGGTTACCTTTTAGTATTCATAGTGCATTAATGCACAATAATTTCAAAATATATTTCTATTATTCACAGCATTAGTAGAAGGTTCGAGTCTGATAGTTTTCTGAGCTAAAATTGGTTTTAAAATTTATTCAAAATCATTCGTCTCATTAAACTGGATTATTCTCATTCTAAAGCAGTATGAACAGTTTCACTTGAATTACCTCCCTTATTTAAATTGGGTTACGGCAAGTCGAGGGGAATTAACTTCGTTTTTAAGTAAGATTGACATATTTAATTAGTATGATACGGGCTGCAAAAAATATGAAATGCAATCAGGTTACAATGTAATATCAACAGCTGTCACCATTGGCCTTTGTACATTTTCCCCATCTATTTTGTATTAGAATAAAAAGGTCGCAGAAAACAATGAATGTTCACAAAAAAAAAAATAAGTAAAAGACGGTTAATCAAATGTATGTTGTTTCTTTCTAAAAGAATCTTTTATGCAGCAACTCTGGGGTCGATAATTATGAATGTGTACAGCACGAAATGCAGTAGTAAATTTATTTCATTAAGTACAAAATTTTCATAGACTTCTGTTTTTTTTTTTGTATCTTTATTTTTGGTTTGTGCCAAATTTAATAAAATCTACTTTTAAAATATAGAATAAATTAAAAGAAAAAACTGAGAAAAAGCTATATGTATTTTAAATTTTTCTATTTTTTTACATAGAAAAGTGGGGTGCTGAAAATTTCTTGGTCTGACAAAGAAGGGATTAAAAAAAATGTTTGATCACTTGACCAGATTTTGGGAAGTGAGTTGAGTCAAAAACTTTTTAGCCACACATTGTATAATTTGTAAATTAAACCAAATTATTTATATCAACAAAATTAGTATTGATATAATATGTCTTTGAAAACATTTTAAAGTAACTATTTTGATTTTATTGGAAGAAATTTTGGTAGCATACCACAAACATTACAAAATAAATTATTTTGAGATTTATGCAAAAAAAGAAAGAAGTATATACGTGCGTGTGTGTATGTATATATATATATATATATATATATATATATATATATATATATATATAAAGTGACATAGATTGTTGAGAACACATTATAATATAAAGAAAAGCAATATACAATAGAAAAAATCAGTATATTTCAAAAACAAGTAACTGTATGTGTGGATCATATGTTCTCTTTCATATTGGTCCTCATAATGGTGGCCTTCAATAAGTCTTTGGTATTGTGTGATTATTCTCTCATTTCTCTTCCAACAAGGCCAGAGATGTAATAGTCCAGTGAATTCAAATTAGGACAGCTCTTTTTTATGAGTGACATAAACACAAAAATGATTGTCCATTTAATCCTTGTTCTTTGTAGATTTTTCTATAGGTTAATAAAAGAAACCAATATAAAAAAAAATCTGCAATTATTAAATGAGTCTTTAGCTGTCTTTATGCCCACTTTCCTCATTACTAAAAATTATAGGCCATAATAGTTTTTAATCAAAATCCTTGGCAGAAGAAATTGCTGTTATTGCTATGATGATACAACAAATTTCCACATAAACAACAGACTACTGTGAAGAAAGCCTTTTTAAAAACAGATTATGATTATGAACTTCTTTTAAGTTACTTATGTTCATTCTTTTTAATTTAGGATTTTCAGTTCAGTGGTCAAATGTATTTGTAATACTTTTTCTTCAATTTATGTATAGGTCATTTTGTTTTTAATGTTGTTTCATTATTTATAATAGGATTCCTTTAATTTTCTTTGCTTTAAAGCAAACATCAATTTTTAAACTATCATCAGTCTCTTGATTGTTTTCAATCATTGAGGGAACCTGAAGGCAGAAGAAATAGATTTTCGGATAGCTTGGTTGCCCCATCTATCCATGCTATTGACTGACAGCTGAAGACCATGGAATATGGTGTGGGTCACCTTTGGTCTGTACACTAGGTCCTCAGGGTTATTTTTTAACCTTCTCCTACACTGGGTCCTATAGCTTTGGGTGGCAACCAGTCTGTCCTGCTTTTTACCCATAAGCTATGTTCTTTTAAATGTGTACAGAAATTAATCTTTGCAAAATAAAATTATTTATTCACTTCTTGTAGGCAAAAGTAAAAGAGTGATATAATTTCCTAGATAAGTACTTTCAGTTTAGCTTCATAGACAGTGAACCATTGCAGCCAATTTAGTCTTTTTAACTGATATACTCTGAACAATTATCCTTGTATTGTTATGACATTCCTTTCAGTGTCCTAGGAATATCACACTTGAAAAAAGAAAAATATCACACTTGAAAAAAGAAATCAATAAATATTGTTTCTGTTATGACATTCTTCTCAAAAATTAAAATCAACAAAATCTTCAATTTTCATGTAAAAGTTTAATTAAATTAGTTTCACTTATTCTTTTCAATTTGAAAAAACGCAAATTTAAATAAATTTGCTTAAATATCAAACTATTTTAGAATATATTTAATTTACATTTTCTATAAGTAGGAACATGAAGTCAAGTGCAAATGAAAATATTACTAGGGCCATTCAGAACAGCAACAGGTACTGGGGCTGAGAATATTTAGCTCTCTCAATGGGATCCATGTATTTTGTTGGGAAAAAAATTTTGTACAACATATAGGAATTAATTTTGTTGAGATGTGTTAACATGGCAATGGTTGAAACTAATTTAATGCCAAAATTTGAATTTTCTGATGAATTCAAATTTTTAAGTTAATGACTGAATAAGCTCCTCATTAGTACCACAATTATAAAATAACTGTGGAAATTCCTGTATTTGTGCTTAGGAACTTTAATAAAATATTACAAAATCAATCATAAGTATGAATACAACAGGTCATTATTTAAAGAAGTAAGAGGGTACAAATGAGATTTCAAACTGACAAGGTTTTCTGTTTCACTGAAGTAGACATTAAACATATGAGAGTATTATTGTTTATTTTCTTTTTTTTCTCATTTAGGCTTTCTTTTTCTCATTAAAACCAATTATATATCTGATATATCTTTTTTTCTATTTTTCATTGCAGTCAAAATGGAATGGTCTCTTATTTATCTGAGGTAATGGCAGGGTATAACACATGCACTGACAAACTTACTAATTAATGGAGGAACAAACAAAATTACCATATGGGCCACTAAGGCATTCACAGACCCCAGAGGATTTACCCATTGTGCACCATCTGTACATTACATTTTTAGAGAGAATATAATAAAATTATTTTCATGGCTGGTATTTACAGACATGCAGCACAGAATGAGGCTAAAAATCCTGTTTTTATTTTTATTTTTTCATTTTTTTAAAGATGTATTTATCAACATTAAAAAAATAATCTTCTCTTTATATAGGGAAACATGTTGGTGACATGTGAAAATAGTATTTTTGTCATCTACACATTTAAGGAAAGGAAATACAGAAATTGGCAAAATGTTAATTAATTTTTAAAATTTTTATAATGGTTCCTTTAAAGTTTATTAATAAATGAAAAATGTCCAATTCCAAACAAACATTCACTTTTTAATTATTACTTGAAGATATTTTAATGGTCATTTAAAAGTTAAATGACTTACAGAAAAAAATGTTTACATTTAACCTGATATAATTATAAAATTGATAAATTAATTTTGATAACAATTTTCAAGATGCATAACCAGAATGTCTATTGGTAGAGAAAATAAATAAAAAACAAAGGGAAAAATTAACACAATGTCCTTTTAGTCACATATAGATGTTTATGTACATATACTAACCAATTGAAAGACTTGATTAGTAAATATAGATTTGTATGACAATACATAGCTTTCTCAGTGAGATCTATGTATTTTGTGGGGGAAAAATCTTTGTACAAAGTCATTAGTTATGTTATTTGTATGTTACTGAAATTTCTATATATATATATTTTTTTAGTTAAAAAATAAAAAAACTGAAGACCTCCATATTCAAAGTCATAAATAATTATAGATAAATATGCAAATATATAATTTTTCATTTCATTTTAAAAAGTAAAACCTAATAATATAAAGGAAATTTTACATTTTCATTATTTTCCTAGGCAATCATTAATATTTTTATTGGTATCCTCTAAATGTAAACATATTAACATAAAAATGTAAATATATTAATGTAGATGTTGATATTAATTTAGTAAAATAAATTATAAACTTTTACTAGCTAAAATAAATCAATAAAAAAATCTGCTTTCATTGAAAATTAATAACAACGGACTAGTAACTGAAAAATCTGAAATTACATTGCAAGAACTGGGTTGATTCAACTCATGACTAAAATGTAAGACAGTAAAATTAAATGAAGACAGAAGACCTTTCTTACAAGCAATCACTTCAATGTATACAAAAATCATTCAAAAATCTATAGAATATCAATATGAGTATACTGAAGGCCCGAACAATTGAAATTAGTTTTTCATTTTCATTCGTTTATTTAAAAATTACTTCATAAGTTCATTTATGTATTTGTAAAGTGTTGTTTCATTCAAATAAGCATAGAATAATTATTTTCATCAGCAGGTTTATTTTTACAGGGAAAGAAAGATAATCATTTTTATATCAAATATTGTATTGCTCTCAAGTAACAAAATCAGTAAAAATAAACTTTTGGATTCATATTTTTTAATATTCACTCTTTAATAATTGTGATTTCACTTTTTATTTTAAGTGAATGTTTAACTCCTCGTTCCTAAAGTACAAACGTTATGAATAAATATAAAAATAACAAATTTGTATTGCACTTCAATCTTTATTTACTCTTTGAAATATCCAATGTACTTTACCTTTATTTTGACATTTTTTTTAGGTGATTTGAAATCCCAGCATTTTAACCAATTCTTTCATTGTTCTACTCATTCATTATTTTACTTTCTGTATTTTCCACATTGTATTACATTTGTTTTCTCTGTTTCATATATATTTACTATTATTTCATGCTTATATTACAAATTTTCTTAATTCGTTTTGATACACATTTCTAAATTCACTTTTGCATATACTTTCATATATTTTATTGCCATTTACCTTTACTCTTTCCTCCATATTTTTCTTCTTTTTATATCACTTTACATATTTCCCTTTGTTCTATTTCTCTAATATATTGTTGTGTGCCTAAACATGGGTAATGGTCAGTGAGCTAATCTGAGTAATAAGTTGAATCCTCACTGGGTTGCCTTATACTTGTGGCTTTGTGCCAAACTAAGCTAAACTTAGTAAAATAACAGCATTAATGCCTTTCTTTTCAAAATTATTTTCTTTTTCTTTATTTGATCCACTGATAATTTTGCTAGAATTTTAATTTCTTCAGTTTTCATATCCTTATATTTCTTCATCTCAAAGGTCATTTTTTTAATTCTCTTTCATAAACCTGATTTTTATTTTCAGTTTCCACTTTTCTCATATTTTCTTACTTTTTTCAGTAAATGTTTCCTCACTTAATGCCTATTTCTTCACAAGGGCTGTTCTATTCTCAATAAACTAAAAACTAATAGCAAACCATCAAATATATATAAATATTCCAAATATATTTGGAATATTTATATATATTTTTGTTTTGTTCTGAGATCTTTGGACTCATGGCCAAAATGAGGTCGCACCAAATTATATCATGGAAATACAAAACACCCACTCTCAACATATGCTTTTGATCTGAAAACAAACATAACATTCATACACAAGTGGCATTCTGTGAAAAATAAAGATAAAAATTTCTAGTTTATCATACTGTAAATATTCAAAAACAACGTATACATTACATTTATCCAGTAAATGTTTCATGTTTTTAGAGTTTGCATCGTGGTCTCATTCGTAAGTCCACTTATTTATGTTGATAGTCTTTTGATTACTGGTCCCAAGTCTCTTATGTCGCAGGTGTTTGGCGGTACTACTAAGGGAGGCAACTCAATGAATGTACGTTAATAGTTTTTTTTCATTGTTAATAGATACTGAACTTTTGTTATTTTTATTTAAATACATTTATTATTTATCGATTTCCACTTACGCACTCAACTGGTGACTAATAATAAAATCTGTGGATAAAAGAAGTTTCTTATTAAGTAGCGACAATATGAGTTAAATTAAAATCGGAATTTGATAAAAGTCTAGGAATTTAAATGCAAAAAATAACATTAAAGCTTGAAAATATTTCAGTATCTTTCTTTGTCAGATTTTTAATGCTTCAGAAAAGTCACTTTATACAACTTGACAATACTAAATTTTAATTTCAGAAGAAAAAATTATATAAAAATATATAAAATCTGTTTTGTTGAAATCAAATTTTATACCACTAAAAGCAAAATGAAGATTTAATGAAATTTAAATTTTATATCTGGCAATATATTTAGGAACAAATCAAACATGAGAAATAGCTTAACTAACAATTATAAACAGATTTTTTTTTATTTTATTACATTTCTGCTTGCACTATAGAATAATTGCAATATGTTTCAATATTAAGCCATTATGTCTCTGGACTAATATTCATATTCTTGGTTTTGGCCATTGTATTCTTCAGTCATTTTATATGCCAAACTCATCTTGTAGGAAGGCATTTCTCTGATAGATATTTCTAGATTTGAACATAAGAAATTCCTCTAGGTAACATCAATGAACAAGTTAGACAAAATACAAAAAGTCTGGCTACATATTAACATATGCTAATAATTCTAAGTACATATGATTAACATATGCTAATAATTCTAAGTACATATGATTAACATATGCTAATAATTCTAAGTACATATGATTAACATATGCTAATAATTCTAAGTACATATGATTAACATATGCTAATAATTCTAAGTACATATGATTAGCATATGCTAATAATTCTAAGTACATATGATTAACATATGCTAATAATTCTAAGTACATTCATAAGATGCAGAGGTTGTATCTGACATTCTAATACTATAACAAATAACAAAGTTTGGTGGTATCATGAAGTATTGCTGGGGTACTTTGGGTTTGTGGTAATGACACTTTGGTTTTGAAACCATTCTTAACTCCAGAGTGATCATCTGATGAAGGTTTTGTTGGAAGTATAGCTGCTATTTTCACAGTAGAATGTGTATGAATTTATTCATTTATTATGTTTATAATATATAAGATTCTAATTGGAAATGCATCATTTGTACATAAAATATTATTTCCATTAGGTTGTTTGGATATTAGTCAATTCACCTAGAAAAGGATCTTTTCTCAACTTGTTGCACATTATGAAGAAAGCCTTTTCTCTTAGTGAATGTGCAGGTGGTGTGATGGATAATGGCTTGGAATGAAAAATTGGAGAGCTGAATTCAAATTTCAGTCATTTATGCGCAAATACCCTTGGGAAAGGTATGAATCTATCTTCACCCCTGACTATGAGTTAAATAGTAATACTTGATCTGGAAAAATCATTATCTTAAAAAAAAATTAATGTAATATTTACTCACAAAAAAACAGTATTATTCTTACAATTTCAAATGTCTTGTTTTTTAAAGAACCTGTAAAAAACAAATCAATCGCCCTCATCTGTTAGTGCAAGGGTTGGCAACCTACGGCCCGCGGGACGGATCCGGCCCGCGAGCCTGATTACCAATGACTCTATTTTTAATAATCTCAGTGCACTAAAAATATTAGACTATCTGCCAGTTATCTTTCATGAGACTTATTTTACCAAGCTGCGGTGCCTACGTTTAATGTCAAATAAATGGATACATATTTGTTATGACCCTTGGCTACATTAAAAGATAACAGAAGCGAAAGGAACGCTAAATTGAAAGAGGCCAGGGAGGGACTGACATGCGAGGTAGCAGAAATCTAAAGACAGTTAACATACGTGCATTATACATACATGCCTCATGAATGTGTGGATGATACCGCATGTGTACGTACATAAGTGTATATGTTGGCAACTATTTTTACTCGTATGTATGGGTATGTGCTTCGTTTTTGTTTGATGTGTGTGTGTGTGTGTGTGTGTGTGTGTGTGGTTCGTTTGTGGAACAATTTTCAATAACAGTTTCAAACCTACACGTCACAATTTCATCCATTTCACTTCGGTTGATTTTTTTTTCACTTTGAAGTATTTTGACGTTCCTTGAGGAAAAGTAATTTTTGTTAGGTGTTTTTTTCATTTTAGATTTTATTTTGTTTTTCTTATTTCTCAATGTTTATTTTCATTATGGTTTTAAATATTTAGGTTGACAGGGGTCTGCATATGTAATTTTCCTTAATTTTTTCTTTAATGGCCTTCGTCCGGCCCGCGACCCGCCATTATAACACAATCCGGCCCGCGGGGTAAAATGAGTTGCCGACCCCTGTGTTAGTGAATAGATTTATCACACCCAGTCTTACTAGTTGTGACATTGTGATGAATGATTCTCCTGATCAGTTTCACAAAAATAGATGGAGTTTTTCATATATATTTGAGAATTATGTATAAGTAACTTGATTATATTGATGAAGAAATGACTCAATAAATAACCTCAATTACTGATTGGGAAGGGAAAACTTTGTATTAAATTTTGAAAAACTGTAACTATATGGTAGCTTGCTGACTGTATTCTTTGTTCAAAAAGTTTCCTTTGATCTTCTTCCACTTCTATGTCAGTTTTCTTTCAGTTGTTAATGATGATCTTTTTTGTAGATTCTAAATTTAAGTAAGCCTATCATTTTTTTCCTGTAATCAAACTTGTCTAGGTAACAAATGCATTAAGGTAGGTACTTCCACGAAATGTAAACAAAAAGAGCATAGCATGATGAAAAAGACGCCAAACTTGATGAAAACAAAATTTTATCGTCTAAATGTTTATATTATTAAGAGGAAAGATCAAAGTATTTTTGTGGTATTTTTTTAGATTTTTTAATCGTTCCTAACACGTCCGAAAATTTCGTTAAAAATCCTTTTTTTTGAGTCAGCAAAATTGACCATTTTTTCCATTTTATAGAATCAATGAAAATCTCAGTTTGAAATTCTTTTAAACATCAATTATCATTTTTTCAAAACTTATTTTAAGAAAATCAAAAATTATAATGTTTATTTCAAATTTTTTGAACAAAGCTTAACTTAGCTTTTGCGCCAAAAAGATGTAATTTGAAAATAAAACAAAGCAGGTCATAAACTTTCGCGTCATTTGACAGGTGTTGAATGACCTATTGATGGATTCTGTGAGGATAATTTGTTCTACGGAAGGAGAAAAGTGAAATATTTTACATTTAAGTGAACAAATTATTTACCTCGTTATTTTTAAGGAAAACTTTCAGCGCTCTAATTTTTTTTGTTTTTTTTTGTACTTAGTTTTCACCTATACGTTTACGATGCTTTATGGAAAATATATTATAAAGAAATTAAAACAAGACTGTTACGAATGAGATTAAATTTCATAAGAAAGGTATCTAATTAATTTATAGGTACCTTTCTCATGAAATTTTATCGGATTTGTACATAAAATACTATAATTTTATGTACATTTACTACATTTTACTGTGTTATCTGTATTTCCATTCATTTTATTATTAATTTTGATATTTCATTTATGGAAAAAATGCCATAACTGAGATTAATATAAAAATAAGATCATATAAATTTCATAAGATGATACTGATACTTTTAGGTACCCTTCTCACTTGAAATTGAAAAATCAAATAAACTTCTCCACGCGTGTTTCACAAAATTAAAGGCCTTAACAGCGGAGAACAATGCTTAACTCAAATAACGCAACTTAATTGTATTCTGGTTGGTCTTCCGTACTTTATAATTAGAGCCCGATTATAAACACAAAATTACATTCTTAATTACTTCCTGTCTTCTGATTAGTCAAAATGATACAATTTACAAAGCACTAAAAAAGATAACTTAGGACACTTAGGAAACCCGATGCAGCTTTTAACTAATTTTACAATATTTTAACAACTTAAATGCAAGAATCTATTATAATTAAATAAATAACAAATAACTGTATTAAAAATTCATTTTTCATCGAAAAATCTTTTGCTTTCAGAAAATATTGTCCATATTCATAAAAACAACTAAAAGCAAATAAAAGCATTTGAAATTAAATAATATATTTGTTTTATTGAGTTTTGTATGTTACAATTCAGAGCTGATTTTCAGGTACGGGCAGTCCAATTAAAAAACAAAACAAAAAAAAACATGATTTGCATTCTTCAAAGCCTTGTGCTTTTAACTATTGTAATCACTAAACCCGACACGAGCAAATTTCTAGAGTTTTCATAAAATAAGTTATGGGGTGGGTAATAAATATAAAAAAAATATTTCTGCCATGACTTTAATAAAGAAAACATATTTATAATAATTTCGATCATCTGTGAATACTTTCTGAAAGTTTCATTAACATCTGACAATTATTTTTGCAAGATTTCTCAAAATAATGGGTGTCATACAAAAAAAAGCATACTAAAAATTGAATATGTTATTTTACTGGTGCCGGTGATACAAAGATAAACAAAGTTTTTTTAATCAAAATTTAGAATGTTCTAAAAAGAAGGAAAATTTTTTTTAAATAATGAAAAAAAAACTTTGGTCTTTCCTCTTCATGATAACATAAGCATTTAGACATTTTGTTTTAGTCAAGTTTGGCGTCTTTTTCATCATGCTATGCCATTTTTTTAGCGATTTCGTGGAGGTACCTACATTAAGGATTATATTTGGTAGAGTCTTAAGGCTTGACTGTTCTTCTCTTGTTCAGTTGGTGATGGTTGGGAGTTCTCCCCTCGTCCCAGTACTTGCCTCAGCTTGCATTTACATAATGTTGAAAAAAATTAAGTTACAAAATAATAGTCACAACTGGTTAAAAACTGGAGAAATTTGCAAAAAACAAGAAAAGAAAAATCTGTTGATTTATAATTTGTAAGTTTTACTGACATCAACGCACTCTACACAAACTAATGAAATGAATCAAGTTTGACAATGACTAACATGACATGACATTTGCCCAAATCCTGACATGAGAGGAGGGTGGAAGGCAAGGCTGCATATCCTTGCCAAACACGAAGACTTTCACTAAACAGTAGAGCTGCACAAATGAAGGAATCTTGAAGAACCTTCCAAACAAAATATAAATACTTTCATAAAATATAGTCAATAAATTTCATAAATATTAAATCAATAATAATCAATCTATCTTATTTGGGTTTTTTATTGCATTGCACTGATTGTGTAGTCAGTGAATTTAAGAGGTGGGATTTGCATGAGACAAAAAAAAAAAGAAAGAAAGAAAAAAATTCAATGAAGACTCAGCAACATTTTAGGTTTGGCTTTTAGATATTTTTTGCAGCTATTGCAAAAAATTGTGACGCCACAACAAAAGCATTCATTTTTCTACTTATGTCAGTCACATTCAGCACTAAAGGGTTTGACAATTTTTTAAAGAATTTTTTAAAATATTTTTTTCTTTCCACATAGCACCAAATATCATTTTGATCTTATTTATTTTTTTATACAGCAAAACATCTATTATTATCTTTTGTATATTTTACGTAATCAAAGTTCAGTAGCCATTTCATTAGTTTGCCCTTCATGGAAGACAACTGTTAGATTTGGGTCACGACTTGGCTTTGAACGTCCTGGATCATTCTCATCATGACAGCGACTATGTCTTGATCTAGAGGAATGGGATTCTCGATCACCATGTGAACTGTGTCTAGAGCGATGAGAATGTGAACTGCCACTTCGCCCTTCTCCATGACGTGACCGGTGTGAAGGAGTGTGATAATCACTGCTGTGGTCACTCCTCTCTCCACGAGAATGACTTTGCCTTGATCGATGCACAGGGGTGTAGCTTCCATAATCGCTGTCATCATGATGAGCATAGCTTCGCCTTGCTACACGTGCAGGAGTGTAGGAACCAGCATTAGGACTGTCAGCTACAGCACAACTCTGCCAACTTGACCTGTAGTGCCTTGGAGTGTGTCCAGCATCACTGTCAGAGTGGCCATAGCTTTGCCGACTTGAACGATGAACAGGAGTATCACTTTCAGCAGCTGTTGGTCCACTCTGCATAAAAACAAATAAAAGTTACAATGAAAATTAAACAAAAAAAAATTATTATAGTAATCACTACAATATTATTTACTTTGAAAAAATAGTTAATGACTATTCTTTTTGAGAGAAATCATCAACAAAAAATTCCATTATGAAAGTCTTATGAGAAGAAGGAAAACTAAAATGAAAGAAAATGAAGACGAATGATGGTTCTGTAGATCTTGATTATCTCCTTTAATGGAGATAATCAAGATGTACAGAATCATCATTCAAAGAATTTTTTTCTAAGTTAATTAGGATTAATTGAGCAAACAGTGTAATTGCAATATGAAAACTTCAACAAATTGGTGAGCCTTAAATCAGTTTATTAAAAGCTGATCCTCAGAAATTAAATACATTTATGGCTGTACACACATTATTTCATTAGTTTACACTGGGTTTCTTCTAAAATATAATAAAAACTTATTTTCTTTTTAAAAATTGCTATCTTGATTCAAATTTTGTTTTATGTCATTTTATTGTTATAAAATAATTTTAAATATTTTTTGTAAAGGTTTCATTTACAATCAGAAGGGTATAAAAAATTTATCTCAAATGCTGTTTAATATATTTTTAATGAACATGGTTCAATAGATTAAGAGTTAACAAATTTGTTGAACTGTTGAGGACCATAGCTGGTTGTAGTCAAATGTTCAACAAGAAATGAAAAACACTGACCATTAGTTTTAGTAAACTATAAATTCAATTTATATAAGAATTTTTGAGATGAGGGATAACAACTAATAATAGAAATAAAATATGCTGTGTACAGAGTAATAAGGTAGGGGGTCAAACAGAGAACATTAACACTTTCATTGCTGCACTGTTATAGAAATTGTTGCCTGGTTGTACTGGCTCATTTAGGGGAAAAATAGAAAATTATTTACTTGACTATAAAAACACTGATGGTGATTTCTCATGGGTGCTGCCATTTTGATTTTGATCAGATACTCTTCAGTACAGATTAAACTAAATGACACCCACAACACTATAATAAAAATACATCACAAAATAGATCATCATGTTGCATGCTACTATGTATATGCTGGATTAGAAATAGCACTTAATGTTATTTAGTTTATAAGACAAACACTAACGATGATAATTCATAGTGTCATGAAAATGTATATATATATGTCAACAGCAGTCAATGTCAGTTTCATAAAGACATACATATGTCCACAGAAGTGTAAGTGTTAAATTTGCAAGCTTTTTTAGTAAGAGGTGAGTTTTTGAGGTTCCAAATAATGTGTTGTGTGATCATCTCAAGACCTAAAATTAAACCTAATTAGTTTTCTGTTATAGTCTTACATCAAAACTTGAAAATTGTATTTCCTTTTCAGAAATGAATGAGGAAAGCATGCACACAAATATTTTAAAATGTTTTGTTCGAAAAAAGTTCATAATTACAATATCATAAGAATTTGTATTGAGATAGTTGCTTAATATTTCAAACTGTTTATTTTTTTTCATCTGACTTAAAACCAAATGACTTAAAATACCAACCTCAGAACAATAGGAAGTTCTGTTGACACCAGTTTCATCTGTCTGAGATTTTGGTCGACCATCTTCCTGGTTCCTTGAACAACAGAAAACAAATGAAAATACATAACAATCGACCTGCTTTTAATACATGGAAATTTTGTCAGAAAAGTTGCTATCATATCAGACAATCATAGAAAGTTCATATAAAGAATCTGAATTGTTAAATGAAAATCAGACATACACACTTACCCATCTGTATCTCTTCCAGGTGTGCTTTCTCTGGCAGACTGAAAGAATAAGAAAAATAAACTAATTACTTCAGTCTGGAATTTGTCATCTTTTGCAAAAATGATCCCTACATGCTTGGCTGGATTTAAACCATAAGAGGCTCCTGGACTAAAAGAATTTGGGGCCCCTTCATAACATGTCCCTACCTCCTTGTGTCTATAAAAATAAAAATATTTTTTAGATGGTGCTTTTTTGGGGTAGAATATTAAGCAACTTTGCACTTATTACATGTCTATGTTCAATGAAGTGTAAAATTGAGTAAAAATTGAGCAAAGTAGATAAAATTATGCAAAACTAAAAAAGCTACATCAAAATTCTATATGTATATAAAAAAAGATATATTTTAATGCACTCTGTAAATATCTTCAACTTATCTCTTTTAAAATATATAATTGATTTGTTTTTTTATGGCTTATCAACTTTTGTAGGTTATTTAAAGCCATGAAATATTTTTAGATTGTAAGAATTTTGTGAAATAATGATTCACTGATACAAGTCTTACTAATTGATTTGTACCTGGTAGGGAAGAAGAGGTTGATTTATAACTTCCCCAAGGGTATTTGTGCATAAGTGAATCTAATATACCCAGCTGGAATTGGAACTCAGCTCTCTGATTTCCAATTCTGAGCCATTATCCATCACATCACTTGCATATCCAAGCTTACAACACCTAGCATTCCCAAGCAGTCACCAATCCAGGTACTTAAATAAGAAATAACTGGTTACTAAAAGAGTTTAATATTTGTAGGATGAGCATTAAATTTAGTCATGATTTTACCATTAAAAGATGTAATATTAATGATTTAGATTAAACTTATGTTTTCTAAGTGAATAAAAAAGTAGACATTTCTTATGAGAATTAACTTTAAAAAATGTTTGAACAGAAAGAAAACAGATGTAAATAAGGAATATTCATTTCTTTCTCCCAAATGATATGCAAACAATCAAATGAATTTTATAAACAGCTTTTTTTGTAGCAGAATTAACTCATGAAAATATTCACATAATAGATTATAAAAAATAATTTGTATAATATAATTTTTATTATCTGTTCATTTTTAATTGTCACTACATCTAAATAAATTCAAGTTATTGAAACTAAGAATGAAAATAAAAGTAGCTCAGCATAATATATACTTTGGTTATATTATTTTTTTCCAGATAATAGCTTATTACAGACAGTGATGTTTTATTCATTTAAGAGAAAAATATCTTAAAAAAATATTATATATGTGTAATTATATTCACGGCATATATTATTCTGTTTGTTTTGCTTGTCAAGAAGATAAAAATTAGTTTGGGTAGAAATCGTTTAATTGATAAAAAAAGAATAACAAATTATAGTATCCATAAAAATATTCATGTGTGGTGATAATATTATGAGGGGTGATAAAAAAATTTTATGTTCTGACTAAGGTCTTCTCCCCACAGAATTCTGATGTTTGTTCATTTGATTAGATTCTGGGAAGTGAGTTGGGTTGATAACATTTAAGAGCCTCCTCCTACGACGGGAGGAAGGCATACAGAACTTTAAAAATATATATATAGTAATTTCCAAGTACTAATCAATGCAATTATTATATGAAACATATTCTCATAATTTTTAAATATTCCCAAAATGGATAAAAAATTTCTATTTAGATATACAATAAAAATTCAATTGTTACGTCAGTCATGGGAAATAACTGCTTTTTGTACAGGAGTTACTTCCCTTAAATTCAAGATTTGTTCTGGATTCAGAAACAACATTTTTGTTTCCTTATTTTGTTGATTTTTTTTGTTTCATTTTACAAAATATGAAATGCAAAAGAAATAAAAAGAAATAAAAATGTTCAATAAAAAGTCATAACCTTTCCTACTGTAGATGAATCTTGACGTACAATTGATGAGTGTTGGACCACTTCTGTTTCCTGGTATCTGTAATATAAAATCAAATATTTCTGAAGCTAGAAAAAAATTTTTTTTTAAATATTTAAATGATCTTACCAGTTTCTTCATTTTTTTTTGTCAAGATTTCTCAAGTATTAAACTTTACACAATGGTCACAACATTTTACAGAAAACACTGGTTCCTATTATTTAAAAAAAAATAATTTTAATATAATTTGTATTTTAGTAAAAAATGTTCATATTTTTTACCATCACAACCTCCTGTAAATAATATTTTTCATGGTGTATTTTTTTGTGATAATAAGAATAACCTTTTGAAATTCTAAAGAAATATGTATTCAAGTAATAAGAAATACTTATCCATAAGTTATAAGAGTAAAGACCTTAGAAATGCAAGCAATAACATCCAAAACATAAGGACTAAGATTCTATAAGAGATTAAAGATTTTTCATAAGGCACATAAACCTATAGCTACATAGAAATGAGTGTATAATTTATATGGAATATTACTGGAGAGCATGTCACTATAATTTACTTTCAGCTAAAAAAATGTGGATGCTATGTGATTCTAATAAATAAAATATATAATTTCATACGAGTTTTGCAAAACTTTGTGCATGCATTATTTTGATTTGATTGTAGTACTCAATATATTTTTCTTGTATCAGATATTAGAATGTAAGTCATTTTTTTTACAATAGGATTGGTAGCAATCAACCAATTTTCAAAATATAAATTTTTTAATCATTTCACTCTAAGCAAGGTGATAATGCCACTAAGATGCAAGGGGTTATTGAGAGTGAAAGAGAATGAAAAGGAATCTGAAACCCAATCCTAAACAGGAAACAAGGGATAAACCCTGACTCCTGTTCAAAAGATAGGGTACATTTATATGGTATTATATTCATCATATTGTAAATAAATACACGTAATACTATAGTTATTTATTTTTATTTTTTAATTTCAGATACATAAAGATTGCATAAGAATGATATAACCCTAAAAGAGAAAATAACATAATGGAAAATTAATGATGGGAACACAACATTGGAAATTGTGAAAAAGTTGAACAGAAATTAGAGAAAAATCATTAAAGTGAAAACAATTGGTAAATAAGAACAAAAAATTGGCTTTAAGAATGTCACAAAAAGAGATTTAAGAAAAATTAAGGCAAGAAAAGTAAATATTTGAAGAAACTGGTGTTATGAATATAAAAAGAAAGAAAAGTTGCAAAATATGGGTAAGTTGGATGAAGGAGTATATGAAAACGGATTTCTCAATAGTAATTTTTATTAATTAATGTAAAGATATATAAGATTGACCTGATGACTAGATTGAGGTTGAGTCCTTTATGAAAATAGTTGACCAATGTGACTTAGAAAATTGGTGTAGGGAGATGGAATAATATTTTGAGCTTGTATTGAAAACTGTAAGATTAAAGGTCCTGTCAAAATTGTTGATAATGTAAGGATTTATTGTAAGTTCTTGGACAAGACATTTTTTTGAGGAGGACAGGCCACAATGAAGAAACTTCAAGTTAAAGAGTATATTCATACAAGACGATGCTCTTTCATATTCTACAAAACTGATTATTGTCTATCTCATTTACAAAAAATGAAAAAAAAAGGAAATCATCAAAAAAATTAAATGGTCTTCAACTTCTCCAGGTATTACTCCATCAGTTGAAAAGTGATGTATATGAAAATGGGAAACAATATTTAAGCAAATAAGATATATGGGAAGTAATAAAAAAAATGCTACAAGTAATGTTCAAGTTGATATAGAAACGTTAACAAAATCAATGAATGAAAGATGATGAAAGTTACGAAATATCATGGAATCCCTATTAACATATAAAATGTTAAATTAATTTATTCAGGCATATGGGGAATTGTCTTAATCAGATACATGTTTCTATAGCTTTTATTTTTTGAGTTTATTTATACATTTAAATTTAAATTGGATTTAGTTTAATTTGTTGTTAACTGGGCAAGAAATGACTTGTTAATTTTAATGCCACCAAAATGAAACTGCTCTTTTTTAATCATTTGAGAGAACCTTTTTTTGCTTTCCATCAGCATAGTTGATGCTAAGTTCCATAAAAATGAATCATAGTACCTTTTCAAACTAACATTTTCTGCTGACATGAAGTGGAAAGATTATATTGAAACAATTGCTAGGTCTGCTGTGATGAAAATTGGTTCACTATGTCACACTAGACAATTTTTCTTTCCAGAATCTATTTTACACATTTATATGTCTAACATTGTCCATGCATTGAATATTGCTGTTACATTTGGTTTGGTGCTTCTGCTATGTATTTAGATACAAAGAAGAATTTGCAATGTTACTGATCTTGACCTGGCATCTTGGCTTCAGTTATTTTCCCACTGCTATAACATAGTTTCTCTGTGCCTTTTCTACAACTATCTTCATGGTAATTGTTCTGATGAGATTTCCTCTTTGGTACCTAAACTTTATGAATTTAAGTGCAGTACTAGATTATCAGCAAGGTCTCATCATTTTACAGTTAAAATGGCTAGATGTAACCATAAGTTCTATGCTAACAGATTCTTCTCTTTCACTTTTTGCTTGTAGAACTCACTTCTGGCTTCTTGCTTCCCAGTCAACTTTGATCTTCAAAAATTTAAATGCAATGACAATCATTATCTTCTGTCTTCTTAATTCTTGTCTTTTTATTGTTCACTCTTCTTAATAATGTTTTCTTTCCTTGTATTATCCCACACTCAATAACTACTTGCATCTTAGTGGCTTTATTGCCTTGCTTGAGGTGAAATGATTAAAAGAAAAGAATGCATAGCAAAATCAAAACAAGTTATTATCAATATTTTTAATAAGGATAGATATTATGAGCTGAAACATAAATGACATAGCATATATCCTGAAAATTTCATCAATATTAGTTGATGAATTCCAATTTTATTGCAAAAACATTGACTTAATTAATAAAATCATACATAGTATAATGTTTAAACTAGTGGCCCTCTTTAAGTAATTTCCAAGAATATATATCTGTATTAAATATAGTGTGTAAAAAAAAAAAGAAGAAGTTTTCATGAAATTCTCTCTAACTTTTGAAAGATGGTAACAAGCAATGAAGTTATTAACTCAAGAAAGTGCAGAATAATGTGAAGAAAGTTGTTGATTCAGTTGTTTTAAAATAATAACAGTTATACTTTTTTTTTAAAACTGTTACTTTTGTTCTGAACTTCCTGGTAGAAGAAATTGTTTCAGCATCTAAAATAAAAGTTGTTCAATAAGACTACAAGGAAATACAATCAATATGGACACAAAATCAAATCAAAATGGAAACATATATAGTAATAATGGTTTTAAAGAAAAAGATAATTTTCTCAATTTTCGAACTGAATCCTATAATTTTTACCTTCTAAATGATGAATATCTCTATCTATGAAAAATGTTTAGTTTATTTGTATTGCTCAGAAAGTTTATTAAGTAGTAATCTGCAAAGAGTTTGTTGGTTGAAAATTTGTTACTTGTCATGCTGATACCAAATTATATTAATTAAATATTAATTATGTTGATACCAAATTATATTATACTATTTATAAAAAGTAGATTTAAAATTTACTGTAATAATATAAAAAAATATATGTAATGTGAAGTACTATTAAGTTACCACCTCACATTTCACATTTTTATATTATTACCGTAAATTTTAAATCTACTTTTTATCAATAGTATAATATGAATTGTATTGATGGTTTGATTTTTTCCAATTTACTTACAAAGAATAAATAACTTTTAATTGTTTGATTGGTATTTACTGCATATTTAACATGAAGGTATTTTGTTTATTCATTCTTTTTATTGATCTTTCCAATCTAAAGGGCCCTAATTTTTTCAAATTTGTCCCCATAATTCAGCCAAAATGGATAAGAATAATGCAATTTCATGTCTAATTTGTAATTTGAAATCTGAAAAGAAAATCATATCAACATTGGAAGAGAAAAAGAAAAAATTTCTAATTTCTGCAAGAATTAATGATACCTTGATTTTGTAAAAAATATTTTTATTACATATTTTTCATAATATTGAAGTGTGATTATTTTGCAAATATTTGATGTAAAAATGAATTTCTTTCATTTCTTTTGCTCTTCGATTATAAGTATTTCTACACAAGAATCAATTTTTCTAAATTGTAAGCATCTCTGTTAAAAAATCATTTAACATTAGGGTTCTGTTGATTACGGATTAGTAGAAGTACAAATAAAGTTCACTTTAAATTTTAAAAGTAGTTGCAGCTTAGAGTAAGTCTTCTTATTTGGAATTTAGAGTAGTTTCCCCTTATTTTTTTTGGCAAATAATTCTAAAGTATAAATTCTATAAATCAGAAGTGACTTGACATTCATTTGAATGATTGCTTTTGATGGCCTTTAAATGAGTCTTTCAAGTAAATGAAACTGATTTTATGGGCATCGCAAAATGGCAGAATGATACAATTTTGGCAATTTACAAAATTTAAGATTCTATTTTTGAAGAGGGGGAAAATTTTACCAAATAAGTATTTACACTTTCACTTTAAATTTGGTCTACTTCTGAAAGGATCTCTCCTTGAATAGAAAATTACAACTAACAAGTAAAAAATAATAATTACAATATTTTAAAACCTCATATTACAGGAATTCATTAAATTACAATAAATAATGGTTTGAGATATACTGGTTTAATTGATAAGTTTTTGAATTTGCAATTGAAGAGTAAAAGGACAATATTGGAAATGTTGATGGGTTGGACCTCACCTATAATTACTCAGTGTCCTGCCACTCTTTGCGTCTTTGTCAGTGTTTGCCTGTTCCCTGGGTGGACTGTAAGGTGGTGGTGGGGAAGTGTCCTTTGCAACACTGCTGTATGGAGGGGGTGGGGATTGTGCTGGGGGTTCCTCTTCTTCTTCCTCCTCCTCCTCCTCCTCCTCTTCCTCCTCCTCCCCTTCCTCGGGTACTTGGGCATTTCTAGGGTTGTTGCTTTTCTTGCTAAAATACATACATTTGGCCAGATATGGAAAAAGCTGCAGTGTCCACATGCACTTCTTAAAATGAAACAACAACGAGATGCATGCATTTTAACTGGCAGCTTCCTTTGCCAAGCAGTTTCTTGGGTAGGAATGTATGGTTTAGGGCAGGCAAGGTACACAAATGACGTAGGAAGTAATAAGGTTGCTACTTCTGATTAGAGGAGAGAAATCATGAACTGTCTTGATTCTTACCTCTTTATAAATAGCTTTCAATAAGCAATAGTGGCAGAATTTGGAAAAACAAGATGCTTTCAGGATTTAGTTAGTGTAAACTTTAGCATATATCAAGTAAGTAAGCCAAAAAAAACATTACTGACAATTCAAGACAGAACAAATAATTCAATTTTGAACCAGATTATTTGGAATCATAATATGGTCCTCATGTTGGTATAGACTTTACACCAACAATAGAGAAATTGATTTGTTGCAGTGTAAAGCATGCTTCATATTTCAAGCTCATTTAAACTGATGCAAGCAACTTTAACATGCAAAGTTGTACAAGATCCAGGCATTAGAAAAGCAGCAGAAGCAATATTCATGCACAATGTTATGTTTTAAAAACTGACTTTATCAAGACTGTTTCAATAGACTAAATGTGTCGTTCAATCTAGAAGATTACTTGTCTAAAACACATTCCTACTGGAACCACTTTTATTTAACTCACTAGTTTATCTATGCCATAAAAGATGATGGCATATTTTGTTAACTCCTTACTGTTACTGTTATTAAAATATTTTCACATGTATGTCTATAAATAGTCACACACACACAAATGCCACAAGGTATAAACACATGAAATTTGACCAATGGATAACAAACAACACAACACCAATGTACTGGAACATTCTCTTCCACAACTAATTTCCAAAAATTTCTGATGAAGCTTAAACAACAACAAAACCTGTTAAATTTATAAATGTTTCTTATTTGTTCCTCATTATATCATGTCTATAAATATATTTCTCCAATTATTATTGTTGCATTTTGCTCTTTCGTGGACTTAGTCTTTAATTCTCAACTTTGTAAACATGTTGAAACAGCTTACTGTTGTTACAACAAAGACACTGCCACTTGGCGTCGCCAGTACAATGGAAATAACTAGTAGAGTAAAAAATTATAGATACTGAAAACAAAAACATATAGACTTTGTGTATTATATAGAGATTTTCTCAGTATATTCTCCACTAATTTTATGGCCTAATTACTAAAAGGAAAAATTTAACTTAAATTATCATTTCTTGTTAATTTATTTTTATTATAAATTTTACTTTTAGAGCCATGATAACAGACTCAAATTATGTTATAAATTGCCAGAAAATATTAGTCATATGAATTTGATAATTTTTATTAACAAATCAATAAATAAATATATAGCCACTTTTAATGTGATTTGACCAAATAATAGTAATCATATAGAACAGAAAATTAGTATGTTAGTTACTTTTAAAAACAGATGCTTCATGTGGTAAAACAAAAATTATATTCATTAGACAATTTTCCAAGCAAAAATTGAATTTCTTTAGGGGTTATTTGTAAGGAAAGCTGAAAATAAATTGAATTTTATTTTGTAAAGGTTTTAAAGCAAGTTTTATAAAATAAATATTTTTAATGAGAAAAACATCTAAGTTCAATTTTTATTTCAGATTAACACATTGTGGTCAATGAGTACTTTAAAGTAGTTCATTTTATAGAAATAAATAATGAAAATTTAAATAACTTTACTATTTTAGCTTCTTTGTATGTTAGTCAATAAACTATTTCAGATAATGTTTGATAAAATTAAAAGACAATATCAAAATTTGTGAATTTTGTATTATTGAGTACAATGGTTTAAATATTTTTAAATACATTTTTATAGTTAATATAATCAAAATATAATAACTGTTATACAATGTATGTATTTTTGACATGTGACTTTAAGAAGTAAGTTTTGCAAGAACCTGTTAGTGCTGTACAATCATTTTTTAAAATAAAATAATCCACAATAGTTGAATCTCTAATCATCTATACCAATTAACTTCATTGAATATTTCTTCATAATGAATAAAAGATTTGAATAATGATTAAAAATTAATTGTAAAACTTCAAGATAACATTCAGTCACACCTAAAGAAAATCTTCAAAATGTAGTATTTCATAATTATGTAAACTGATGATTAAAAGGGAGAGTCAATTTAAAAACTGAAAGATTTCTTTTTGATTAAAGGAAATCAAAAAAGTAAAAAGAATGACTCAAAGAATAATTGTTCAAATTCTTGTCAAAGAATTTGCATATAATTTCAAATTTTATGGCACACGTGAAATAGTTAGTATTCTAATTTAAAAGTGAATTTTCTAAATTATTTTTAAAGAAAAATGAACTTTTTTGCTTCCCATTCTACTCTAAAAGAATGTAAGAATAATTCTATAGATGTAGGATTTCTTACCCTCCACTGCGGCCACGAGTCTTGCTGTAATGCTTGGATTTTGGAGAATGTTTGATTCGATATGGCTGACATTTTGTTCTAAAAAAATCAAAAAATCCCAGTATATTTTTAATAGTTAATATTGCTTATTTTTTGTTTTTTTAAAATACATTTCAAAAAAGCAATTTGGGAAACATTTTACTGTTTTGTGAAATCAATTACAAAACGAAAATGAAATACATTTTCACATGTAAATATTGACTTGTTAAATCAAATAATGAAAAAATAAAATATGCAAAATTTTAAAATATTGGGATCATCTTTGTAAGAATAAATGTTTTCTGTGGATTTGATTGCTCTAAAAAAATTTTATGTAATTTGTTACTTTTTTTAACTATCAATAACTTAATATTAATAAAAAGAGTACAAAAAATCATATTTGCAAGAAGTTTTATAGAGATGTTATGAGACTAAACAGTTTAAGAACTATCTAAACTAAGAATTAAGTACATTTTACTAAAATACATATATAAATCGTTTTGAATAAAAATGAATATCAAATAAATACTTACTCAACTTTTGTATAAGGGATTTCCTTCAGCTGATCTTCAGACCAGTCATCTGTTTCAACCAGATTGTATCTATGGAAAAAAACATACAAAATGAACAGCCTCCTCAATTTTTCATAAAGAAAAAAAATTAAATGATCATTGTTAAAAAGTTTTTAAAAAATTGTGAAATCTTGTTCCAACTGCACTAGCATCCAAAATACAGTCAGAAGTTTCAAATTCTCTAAATTAATTCTTTTAAATTAATACCTATTTTTGTTTAGTTCACATTCACCTCCTATCTGATAATCAGTAAATATCAGCACTGTCACAATACATATCTTTCTAATCAGTCTGTTGACAGACAAAAATATCAGAAATCTGAAAGGAGCAGAGAAAGAAAATTCCATTTGTTAATTAATCTAATCCTACATTTTATTGGAACAGAAGTAGATTGGTAGTAAATATAGTTCCGTAATCTCTCTCTCTCTCCCTATATTTATATATAATATATATTTATATATATATATATATATAAGTTGTAGCCTCTGTCTGTCTGTTTGTTTGTTATCAAACTCTTCCTGGGGTTTTGGAGATAGACCCCCACCAACCATATATATTCTGAAACTACATTACCCAGGGTACTTGGATAAGTATATTTCATGTTGACCAAAGGGGTCCGCATGCCAACCACCTTGAAAATTTTTTCCCTTTGATTTAAATTAAATTTAAATTTGAACAAGGGAATAACTGCTATCCAAAATATAGAAGGAGAAAGCCAGAAAATGGAGTTCACATTGGCAGGATGAAAATGAGACAATATGAGTGCAAGAAATCACCAATCAGTGGATAGTGCCTTACAATACATATTTGATGCAACAATTCAACTGTCATAACAATGTTGAAATCTGCTCATCAATTCATTCAATGAAGTATTGCATCAAATACATATCAAAGGGGGTCAGATCAAATGCTGTTTTGCACCACTCCCCAATCACTGAAATTCTTTTCCCCTTTGATTTAAATTAAATTTGAACAAGGCTCTTATCCAAAATATAGAAGGAGAA
This sequence comes from Acanthosepion esculentum, assembly GCA_964036315.1. Taxonomy (NCBI): domain Eukaryota; kingdom Metazoa; phylum Mollusca; class Cephalopoda; order Sepiida; family Sepiidae; genus Acanthosepion; species Acanthosepion esculentum. Next base: position 76,612,071 of record OZ038480.1, read on the forward strand.
AGTCAGAAGATGGGGGTCACATCAGCAAAATCATTGAATAATATTGAAATGCATCATTTTTCTCCACAGATTATAACGATTTAAAAACAATCATCATTTTCTTACAAAAAAATGTGTGACACACAGCAAGGCAGAGGTAATTTGGTTAGTCAATGCATATAAATATACATGATATTAGAAATATATTCATTTGCTAAATAAAAGTAAATTTACTGATGTATTCTATAATATTATGAGGAAAAGTTTATTACTAGATATCTACATATGAGATTTAATTATGCAAGTTTATGATTTTACAATAAAATCGTTATCAACTGACATAGCTAAAACTATCAGGAACAATACATCATGTCAATTTCAGTGTTTAATATCTATCCTTGTTAAAAATATTGATAATAACTTGTTTTGGGTGTGTCAGCTTTTAGTATAGAAACAAGGTGCTTCATAAAATTTTATCTATAAATAAATCCAAAAGATACAGGCCATAAAATGTATTTGATTAAAACAATATCACATATACCTGAATAGATTATTATTTTTTACGTGTTAATATGGACTTTGATATTTTATAACCTTCATCAGTCTTTTGTTTATTTACTTTTGCTATTTTTCTAATATTTTGATTTTAACATTATGCTCTTTTTTATTGCTTCCTGTAGATATTTATTGCTTCAATATTGTTTTCTATACTTATATACATTTCTTTTAATGATGAATTATGATTATTCTGTTGGATTAATATCTAGAGAGGCGAGATATCTTTCTGTTAATCTGATGTCTTTGTAACCAGCTTTGAAGAATATGACAGAACAATGTCTTGCACAAATATACTTTTTAGCTTAAAGCTTCTTGGTTGTGACAGGTACTACTAAAAGTGTTTTGCCCAAGAACTTATAATTCCTGGTATTTATTTTGAACCATCACCCACTTTGAAGGTACCTAGATCTTATTGCCTACAATTGACAAAACATTACTTCACATCCCCACTTTTGTCTTCACTGTTGGTTGATTATTTCCATAAAGGTCACAGGCTTTAGCCCAGCCAGCAGGCCTATCCTATGTATCTCTACATTTGTCACTAATAATTACTTTTGAGAAATCAGTTTTCCTGTACTTCTTCACTCAACAAACATATTTTTCTTTTTGATGGTAGTTTAAAGATGGTAGTTTAAAGATGGTAGTTTTGTTACTTTCATGTCTTTAGCTAATGTTCTTAATAATTTTCATTTTTTCTCTGTATTTACATTTGCAACATCAGTTTCTCCAAATATTTTTTACTAGTCAATCCACTTTGTTTGCTCATTACTTTTCCATTTTTCTCATTTCTCTTTTTGTGACATTGTTAAAGCCATTTTTTTTGTTTTTTTACCAATGTTTACATAATTTCATTTTTTATTGTTTTGGGATTACTGTTCAATGTTTTTGCAATTTCCAATATTGTTTTACTATCATTCAATAACTACAAATATTTTATTTCTTTTTTGAGATTATATATTTCTTATGCAATCTTTATATATCTGAAATTAAAATGTAAATCTCAATAACTATATATTATATTTATTTACAAAAGGTTGAACTACTCTAACATTGCATAATAAAATCTTACTCTACCAAATAATTTATTGTATATATTTCTAATAAAAACAGATATCAAAAGCTAAAATGCCCATGGTATATTTATCATATTGATATATACTGGAAAATTTACAAATATCAATTGCTTAATACAAATTTTAATGAAAAAAACATTGACTTGCATGATAAAAAGTGCCATAGTGTACAGAACCAAAATCAAACTGAGGATCTGGAAATATAATTGTTTACTGTATAGAATTATTTTCAGCTAAAGTTCATAGCATTGGCTGATCTCTAATACTTAACAGTTGTTGATATAAAATTCAATATCATTTTACAGAAATGTTAAAATGCACTTTGTATATTCAAATAGATAACAGAATGTGTTAGTATAAATTTCAAATGACTTACACAAAATGGTTCTTTAGTTCTTCTGGTGGACCTTTGTTGGGAGATTTACTTCTACGTCTTGAGATTATTTGAAAAAAGAAAATTGAAAAAATGTTAAGTACACAAATTGTAGTACTTTATTGAGCAATATGTTTTAGTCACTGTGTTATCTCTGATTCAAAATAGACATTTTATGCATTTGCAATTAATATGATGCAATTTCAGTAACAATGTAGAGTTTAGATGAATGTGGAATTTAATCAACTGATGGAACCTCTTGATATTCCCTCCAAAATTATTGGATTTTTTCTGTTTATTTAGAATGTGTGACATTAGCAATACTGAAGTTGAAGTCCTTTGCAAAAATTCAGACATTGGTATGCAACTGAGACAAGTGGATTGAGCTGGTAAGGTGCTCAGCAGTGCAGTAATCCTATAGCCACACCCACTCATAGGACTGATGATGAAGTAAAATTTTGGTTTCTTGAATTTAAGGATTTCACAAAGTAATGCTTTTATTTCTCTTAATTCTTACCATCTATACTTTACCAAGCAACTCTATCAGTTGTATTCTAATATGTCTGATACATTTTGAGTCACACTTAAAAAAAGTAACATTTAATTTTAGATGAGAGTTGAAAAAATGGTATATGACAAATTTTGCATGGTACGAATTTACAAAGCAGCCAAAGAAATGTTGAATCAATTCACTTATTCACTAGTTAAGCCTTATAATGTCACATTCCATTTCAATCAATCACTTCAGATAAAGAATTTTTAATTAATAATAGACATGAATTCAGTTGGTATTTTTATAACTAATGAACTCTCAAATTGACAAAAAGCAATCATTATTTCATAAAAATGCCTTTGAATAGCATCCAAATTCTGTTTCTGGTATGGCCATACTGAACTAAATAATAAGAAAGGATAAACTTACCTCCTCCTACGTTTTTGTACCCCCTCAGCACCAGGGGCAGTGGAATGAATAGGAGATACAGCACTGTAAAGTAATATAATGATATTTTGTATCTATATTTTTATATAATATATATAATATAATGATATATATAATATAATGATATTTTGTATCTATATTTTTATATAATATATATAATATAATGATATATATAATATAATGATATTTTTTATCTATATTTTTATATAATATATATAATATAATGATATTTTTATCTATATATTTTTTAATGATAAAAATATACATTAAAAATAATGTAACCTTCATTTTTTATTAAAGAGCAACATTAAAATATACATATTTATAATGATGCAAATATTTGTGATTTCACATCACCTAGATGTAACAAACACCATTTTTAAGCTTTACTTGTAATAATGCAGACATTGACAAAACATCTTTCAAAATCTTCAAAGATTGATAAGAAGATGAATATCAAAGCAAGTGTGTACACACATACACACTGTCTGAAATAGTCTAATATTAGGATGAACATAGTAATATCAGATTACTTGTAAATAAATTTGAATTAACAAAAAGAAAAACTGATAGCAAAAATTTTAACCAACGACTTACTCTTCTCTTAAAGTACTTGGCCGTGAATTGTCACCTGAGCTAAGTCCCCCTCGAGATGGATAGAGTGGTGGCCGACGACATGATACATCAGAATCACTGTTGCTTGTGATTTCTTTCCTATAAATGTAGAGAAAACAGCAATGAAAATTACATTAAAATATAACAAAAGTCAGGGCAGTTATTTTTCAGTTAGGGAATTTCATTAAGTGACAATATAAAATAGAATTTGCTGTATATAAAATAAACAAGATAATTAATATTTTTTACCAATGTTCAGAAAATCTAGTTTTATGAATGAAACTTCTCTGAGTCCTGGATAATTTAGATAAAGGACTTCAGGGGATTCTTTGCAGTGGTTGAATGACCTTACAAATGGAAATCCTTCATCCGGGTATTTGTATTCATCGGTTGGTGCCAAGATTAAGCAAGTTGGCTGGTGAATTCAGTTGTTGTAGAAATCTGCTTCGGTGCAGTCTGTTTACTACCCTTTGCTGACCTGACATGTAAACCATATCACAAAACTCCAGCAACTCTTGACTGAAGTTATTTTGAAATATTTCTAACTTGCCGATAAGCCTTGTTTTTTGTCCTTTTTAGCCACTGACCAAATCACTAAAATTATAATAAAATCTTTTTTTGTTTACTATAAAACTTAGTTGGTCTTCTTGTCATTTCGTTTACTTCTCTTTATCTTATTTCTTTTGTCACAGACATGACAATCAATCATAAATATTAAACTATGTACACATATAAACATACATATAAATACATACAAAATGTCTATTTCTGTTATGATCAGTGTTAGAATTTGTGGTGATTTCTAATCAAAGCATAAAAAAAGTGTTTTAAAAATTACAATATTTTATAGACTGAGATTTTAAAGTTGGCTTTTTCTTTAGCAGAAAGTGTCTAGATCTATTAAATGCCTTGCTGCCAATTTTTTTATGTTTGATAACACATTTGGTCATTGAATAAAAACATTATTTTGGAAAGGAGTTATATGGCTGCTGTGAATTATTTTTTAGGGACTCATGTTTTTTTTTTCACTCAAATAACTGCCCAGGTTTTAACTCTGTATTTTACATACTGATTGCCAACATATGCATTGACAATAATCTGGTTTAACAAATATGTTGTATTTATGTACTTATAGCCAATGTGTACTATCCTGGAACAGGGAGCTCAAGCATGATTAGGAGCCCCTGGACAGTACTTTGATCCTCACCATCTTCCAAACATTTGCTTTTTTTCTACCTACATTTATATGCATTACAAACTAAACTAACTGACTGAAAAGGATGAAAATTTTTTGCAGATTTTGATGTCATTCTGGGTTCTTTTTTCATCCAAATCCGTGAAATTGTTTTGCTCATGCTAAGTTTTGAAAAAAAGAAAAATATAAAAAAGATTTCACTATTGTTGAAAGTGTTAAAATTATTCAACTTTTAATAAGAAAAATCTCAAGTCGATGTTAAAAATTGCTGCAAAACATTGCTGATTTATTTAGTATGGAATGAGCTATTATAACATGTCTCTAATTTGGGAAGAGAGTTGAAAAGAAACTGGCAGAGTGTCAACTTTGACTTTCAGTTTGCATAAGGCATCACATAAAAGCACAGTTCAGTGATAGGTTATAAATCTGATGTGACAGAAAAGATTGTGTCTTGTGCCATATTGTGAATCCTCTTACTCCAGGTTTTCCCTTATTTTTGTATTTTTTGAATGGATATATTTTATATATGAATCCATTGGTCTTATCAACATTTTCCCCAAGCCCCCACAGCCTGCCCAAAGACAGAGATGCAACTGTATATTTAACAGTCTCCCCACGAAGAATGTATGTGGCACAAGGCTGAGTTTAACGTGGGTTTCTCCGAGCCTGTAGGCTCGGCGAAAAATATTCCCTTTGAACCCGCATAAGCGGGTTTGGGATCTGTCTACCTGTTAGAGACGCAACTGAGAGATGATGAATAATAATGTTACAAATTATCTACTTCTAGGCAATATCACTCTTCTTTTATTCAAGGATTGTTTTCATTTGCATATAAAAAAATAGTTCTGTTTAGGAATATCATCTTATATAGTGCAGAAAAGTGTTTGAAATTTGAATTTTACTTGGCCTTCAACAAGTTGTCATCTATTTGTAAAACTTTCCTTAACTATAACAAGCCAATTTATGAATGAAATGTTCATTTAAAATTTTTGTTTCAAAGATATTAAGTAGTGAATATATATCTTACTTTGTGAAGTGATAGCAAGCAGGCAAAGCTTGCTAGTTGTAAATAAATGTGCTGTTCCTTTTAAAATTTTACGCAGTGGTTGTCTTGTTTTTTAAGTTGCATCTATTTTCAAGAGTTTCTGTTTCTACCAACTAAGTTTTGTGGCTGGCACAAGAACTTGGAATTGGTAGGAAAGTAACATTTTTAAACTTGGTTCCCTTTAGCTAAAATATTTCCATATGCATAATAATGTTTTATTCAATAGAAATACTATGTACAAGAGAATAATATCTTCCCAAAATCTCTCAAAAAAAGAAATTTTTTATGATTTGAGGTTTCCAGAATTATCTCAAACTTCATCTAAAATTGTTCAAATTTTAATATTAGTGCTATAATTTTAATATAAGAAAATTTACTTGTAAATTAAGCTACATTTTTTAACAATGTATATTTTCACAGAAATATATTTGATTAAATAAAATAAACATCCGTGTCTCTTGTATGAAAATAAAGTTAAATGTTTACTTATTGATATTCTACTGAGGTTACTCAGTAAGTTAATATCCACTTTCTTTAAAAGTTGATACATTTGAGCTATGATAAAATTTATAGATTTTTACAAATTGACATAAATTGGTTATTTGATTTGTTCATATGTAATACATTAGTGTCTTCAGATATAAACCATTGATAAAACCAATGCCAGAACAAAATTGAAAGAGACTAAACATAGAAATTTTAACAGATCTACAAAGGTGGATGCTTATATTAATTACTTACCTTCGTCTTCTGGAAACAGACTGCTCACTTTCATTATCAGACCCTCGTTTATTTGTGGTGTACCTGCAACCAAAATTGAAATAATTTAAAATGGAATAATTTATGAATATGATTAAATCCATGCAAAGTTTGTTATTCAAAATAACAATAATTACAATGTGTTATTCATAAAATTATGCTATTACTTTATCCATGCCATAACAGTATGAAGAAGAGATTTATTAAAAGAAACACTGTGAATATTGAGTTTTGAATAATTATACATGACAGAATAAAATTATATAGTTGACAGAAAAGAAATGTCATACAATGAATGAAGCAGAAGATAAAACAAAAGTAGAAGATGATTATACAAAGATTAAATAGAATAAGAAAAAGCAAAAAGAGAAATGACAAATTGCGGAATTAATAATATGAAATATTTTAATAGATAATAAAAAGAATTTACAAAATTATCAAAATTTATTGTGTGAACCACTGATATATAAAGAAATGCAAGAGACTTGATTTATAAATCATTAAATATGTTTTATTTATGATATTCTCGTTGTTCTGATGTTAGCCTATAAGATTCTGCCATATGTTCAAAGACAGCTAGAATTGCATGCTGGATTTGTTTTAATAAGTACTACTAATTGCCTTTTTATCTAATCTAAAATACCACCATAATAAAGTAATCTTCTGGTTTCATTAAAATCTTTAAAACACTTATTAATTGTATAGCATTTCTATATGGCATAAATGTGTGTGTATCTTCAAGTAAACAATTTCATCTTCATCATAGTTAATAACAAGTCAAACCTTTAAAATTGTAAAGTGATCCTTTAAATTGTAAAGTAGGTGGAAATAAAAGAAGATAATTTTGAGGATATGATAAGTGTTGTGATATAAATCTAATTTCACATCTGAACAACAGCTTTTTATGAACTGACTGTGATATATGTTACAATAAATCAGTATTTCAAATATTCCTGGTAAAGGGATTCATATCTAAATTACTTTCAAACTTCCTTGTTTGAATAACCAATGGCCTTTGATGTTTGATTGTAATTTGCTCCATAGTATTTAATAGTATTCTGGGAAGGGGATGCTAAAAAGTTATCACTCTAACCCACTTTTCAAAATCTGACCAATCAACAAAACTTTTTTGAAGGGCTTCTGTCAGCACTCTGTTGTAATAATATCAAAGATTAACCAAACTTTTAGTTAAATGACTGCTTGCTTTGATTTTTATCTTTAGCATAGAACCAGGATCCTGATTTAGCTGGCATTAATCCTATTAGCATAAATATACAAAGGTTAAATTCAGTGACAACACAGTACATGAATTTAAGTTTTTCTATGTTTACATCTATTTGGATGGGAAACCTAGACCAGAATATATGTGTAATAAAAACTAGACACTTTCAATTTACTCATGAAAGAGGCTTAACAAAAATCAACATAATTATGTCACTTCTTCAGTGTGTAGTTTTAGAAGTTAAAAATTATATTTACAGTACTGTTTTTATTTTTATATGAAACTTTTCCAGATTTTTTCATGGAGATTTTTTTCATTTCAAATCATTTTTTTTATTAATGGATAGCATCAAAGATGTAAAGAAAGGTTATCTTTGAGTTTACAGATTTTAATTGAATTGATTTTATGAAAAATATTGTTCTTTGGAAAAAAAGAGACAAAATACTGGGCTTAAATTTATAAATGAAACTTGATCCCTTTTCATTCTGTCCAACAAAATTAACAAATTAAACTTTGTAATGTCAGGAGGATTATTTCACCTTGTCTACTAGGATGCCCTCTCAGTGTCATTCTATTCAGGACTATAAAAAGAATGGACACAAACATTTTTGATATGAAACTGAGCAGTTATGACTTTTGAGAAAATCTGAATAAGTTTTGCTTTAAAGGCAAATAGAACCTTGATTGATTGTGAAGGTCTTCATAGCCAAATCATTAAAGCATGTCAGATTAAATAGCAGTTTCTCCTGAAAAGAGGGATGCAGTTTAAAATCCTGCCAGAAGGTGCATTTTCTTTAATAGTCATTTATGTGCCTTGTGTGATGCATGCTTAGACGATCATGTATCTTTCGATACATGACTGACAAGGCAGATTTTTTCCTACAGTAGATTGCCATTTCTTTCTGCAGTAGACCAGTTGCCATCCAAGGCTATAGAACCTGGTTTGTCCTGCTATTTACCCATAGCTGGAGAGAGAAGAAGAGGATTCACACCTTTCCCAAGGGTATTAGCACGTAAGTGAATGTCATGGATTCAACTGGAATTTGAACTTGACTCTCCGATTCCACAATCTGTGCCACTATCCATTACTCCACCGTGCTTCTTTAATAAGTTTTCTCAAATGTACAGGTCAGCAGAAAAAATAAAATGTTTAGAATAAAAATAAAGTATCTACTCAAATACACATATCCACTAAAAAATGACATTTAAATTGATAAAAATATGTAGAATTAAAAAATAAAATCTATTAATTCTATAAAAATATATATGTATAAAATTCCTCCTATGTACTGAATTCATTTCTTTTGAAAGTTATCATCCTCATCAACAACAAGTCATAACTTCTCTCATTACAAACTGGTAACCATTAGCAACTTTAGCCAATACAAATTGTTGTACTATTCACTACAGTATCTTTTCTGGCACAGAACATTCAAATGTTTGTTAATCTTCACAAAACAAACAATTGATTTATTTAAAAATCAATTTTTGTATATTATAATGCATGTAATTTATAATATTCATTATATAAATATATTGGTATGTTTTCATTATTTTTATTACATATCTGAGAAGTAATATTTAAGAGATATTGACAGATGCTATTTATTATAATGGGATTCATAAACAAATATACTGGAAAAAATGTTCTGCTTTTATCTAAATTAAAACTAACATGCAACATTAGTTATTTATGGGTTACTGTCATCTAGTAGTTGTGTATTCAATTCCTGGATCAAGTAGTGAATTAATATACAACAAGAAACAGCATTACATGGACAAAATAACACAATAGTCAACATGCATAAGATATCCTATGCCAGCCAAAATAATGAACATTTGTGGATAGCCAGAGGGTAGTTGGCTGAAATGTTGTGTCTATAATGACACCTATAATAATCACTATGAGAACAGTAATTCAAATAAATTGAATAAAGTATATTAACATGCATCAGTTTAATATGTTAGCATATTAGGTTAGATTATTATTTGCAAAAGGAATTTGTTAGTTACATTGGATTACTTAAGGATAAAATGGAAACAAAACCAATTAGGATTATAAGACTTTTATGTTAATTGGGTATTTAGGAAAAAAGTAGTTACTTCCATGAACAGAAAAAAACTTTGTGAATCTAATTTCTCTCAAATTCAAAGAAGAAATTCACTAAAATCATCTTGAATTTTATTAAATGTTTTCTTCAGGATTAAATTTTGAGCTTTGATCTGAATAGATGTAGAAAATCCCTCTTTTAGAAATTTTTTTTTGGTTTATATGGTTACCTTCTTTTGTAGCTTGATTCACTGTCACTGCCAGAAATGGCCCTCCTCTGAACTTGGAACTTGAGTTTATCACTCTTTGTAGACATAGGAGAATCTTTTCCGGATGTATACAACCCTCTGAAAATGTATGGGAGATGAAAGGGTTAGGAGATACAGTTGATGCTTTTCTTTTCCTGGTCCTCTGAGATCTGGATTAAAATATTGTGCTCAAAACTGCAACTGCAGGCAACAAATCATAAAAGCATAAAAGTGTAGACTTCTCTCAGCACATTTCCAAAGAGGACTTCAATTAATGATCCAAGGATAAGGATTCTCATAATATTTAGAGAATGCATTAATTATAAAATCAGTAAAAACTAAGTTTGTGTTAAAGATCTAAGTTAGTGTTTTATTGTTTAACAATCGTTTCCATTTTGTCAAAAAGAATATTTGTATTTTAGGCTGAGTAAATAAATTGGAGCTTCAAAGATTTTAAAATATCACTTTATATACAAGATGGAACCTGATTGTACAAAACTTAATAATACAAAAATATTATTTTTTCTATATTTAAATTAGCAAATAATAATTAAAGACTGAAAAATGTTTCATTTAATCACAGGTTAAATGTTGTCCACTGTCAATACAGTCAAAATTGAGAGTGATCAATATTTGAATATTTTAGAATTTGAGAATACAAGTTATTTTGAGATGTCTTTAAAAATGTCTAGCTGACAAGCTTTTAAATAAATTGGATTCAGTGCTTTCAGTCAAAATGAATTATCAAATAGTGATCAAGTTATCTTGTATATCTGGTAGAATGAAATTATTTCTTTGTTTTAGTTTATGAATTTTGAGCTCCAATTTATCTGCCCTTGGATTGAAAGAGAATTCATTATTGAAGAAAAAAAATTTACATTTGAAAAAATTAACAAAAAAAAGATTAGTGAAAAGAGAGGAAAAGATGGAAAAAAGCTTGTGACTACAAATAGCAGATCTACTTCAGCTGACATTTAAATAAATTAAGCAGTGAAAATACCCAGCTGAACTGGATTCCCAAGGGTAGGATCTTGTACTGCGAGGAGAATCCTTACTGGGTAATTCTGGAAGACTTCTCAGACGAGGCCTGTAAAAAATAAAATAAAGAATAAAAACTTAAGAATTTCTGCACATGGGTTTTAACTGGTTGAAATTATCAGAATTAGATGCTTGTTGTCTAAGCTGAGCAAAGTACATGAAAACTGATTTTTTAAAAGTAGCTTTTAATGATGAATGTACTTGATAGCTAGGTTAGAGTTTGGGTCCTTAATAGAAATAGTCAACCAGTATGACTTAGAAGACAACAGTGGGGCAAGTGGGGTCATGTTTTGGGTTAATATTGTAGATAATAAAATATGCCTCTTCAAAGTAATGAGATCAAGATAAATGCAGAAAATTATTGTAAATTCTTGGACAAGACATTTTTGAGTGATACAGGTCACAACCAAGAAGCTTTAAGTTAAATATATTCATGTAGGTATTGCCACAGATTCATGATACCTAAGGTTTAAAATGAATTTTTAAAAATGAAAAAATCTTTCTTGGAGCTTTTATTTTAGTTTTAATTTCAAGCTAATATTTTACACTTAAAAAAAAAAATTTCAAAATGCTATTTTAAAATATTGATGTTTGATGAATTGTACTAAGCTTTTCCATTTATGATTAGTAAATATAGTTTTTACTTAATAACAATAACACCTAACTAGCACAAGGTAATGCAAAAATTTAACAGATTTAAAAGTTTATGAATTATTCTAAATAAAATTTAAAAAAATGAAAATAATTCTTGTAAAAATTCATTATTCATTGAAATTTTTTTTTCAATAATGTCCATAAAATATCTTATTCATAAAAGCAATTAAAGCTTTTCTAATTAAATAATGTTAGTTTAATTGCATTTTTATTTTACAATTCAGAGCAAACTCTTGCTAACTGGTGTTCCCATTTTACAAAAAAAATTAATGATTTAAATTCTCCAAGGAGTTCTTCTAATATAAACATTAAGTGGCACAAAATTTAATTTCTTGAAATTTTATAAAATTAAATATGTGGGTGGTAACAGGTGTAACAATATATATATATATATATATATATATATATATATATATATATACCAGGATTTTCTACAAAAAAAACCCGAAACATTTCTAAAATAATTTAATTTATTTGTAAATAAGTTCTGAAAATTTCATTAAAATCCAACAATTAATTGATTTTTGAAAGAACTTTGAAGTTAATGTTTTTCATTGCAAAAAGACACTAAAATTTCGTATACTAATCTTTGGCAACAATGCTGATGCAAAAAGAAAAATTTAACCAAAATTTTGAATGTTCTAAAAAGGATGAAATATATAATTTAATAAACAAAAAATCCTCTGGTCTTTCCTCTTAATAATAACAAAGATTTTGATGATAAAACTTTGTTTTTATTAAGTTTGGTGCATTTTTCATCATGGTATACAAATTTCTTAGAAAATCAGTGGAGATACCTATATTCATGTGAGACAATACTGCTTCACATTGTGCCTACTTTGCCAAAGAAAAGTTTCATAAACACCAAGTTAATGAAATTACCCTTCAGGCTCTCCAAATATTAATCCAATAGAAAACTTATTGTCCATTATTAAAAGAGACATATAAAAATGCAAGTCAATATTTAAAAAAAGGTATCTGGGAAGAAATAAAATCTGCTGTAAGTAATGTTAAAGTCAAAACAATAAAAGTTTACAAAATCAGTGACTGAATGAAAGGCTGATGGAGGCTACAGAATGTCAAAGAACCCATATTAACATGTAAAATAATAAAATAATTTATTCAGGTATATACTGTGTTAATCAAATATGTTTCTATGGCCTATATATTTTGGATTTATTTATAAATAAAAATTATGTTGCACTTTGTTTGTATAAATCCTATCACCCCACCACAAAGAAGTTACCAACATTTTGAATAAGGATAGGTATAAGTTGAAACCCGTTATATTACTCATATATGTAAATTTTTTAGCAATATCAGTTGGTTAATATGATTTGTGAAAAATGAACTTGTATAAAAAATCTTATATAGTATATACACCTATGTCAATTAATTATCTTATGCCTTTTGATCTTATATTTTCAGCTCCAGAAACCTACTATCAAAATGAATGTAAGGATAAGACTTTGTTAAAGGCAATTTATAGTTGATATTTATCCACCAACAAACTATATGATTATTTCATTTGCTTATTGCTTCTGTGTAAGCAAGGTAAATCTAAAATGAGATTTAGTTGCTCTATATTAATGGAGAAAATGCTTAAGAATCTGAAAAAAATTGGGAAGTTGGTATCTATTCAATTTAAAATTGAACATCAAAATATATATCCTTGATGCAGGTGCCATGGCTTCTGTTTATTTAAATAGTAAATTTAGTTTTTAATTCTTAGATTAATATCTATTACTAACTAATTTTGTTACTGAAATATTTTGGTTGAATCTGTGAAATCAGAGAAAAAGGAAGTCCGAAATGTTAAATAGTGTCAAAGGTTTTAAATGTGTAGTGCTCAATTTGATTTACATGGCTTTCTTCTAGAAATAAAAAGCAAAAAAATAAAAAAAATAAAACTCATCATATAACCTCTATGCTAATTTGATATATAGAGTGAAACTAACTTTTAAAATTTCCTTAAATGTACAATCAATATTGACTTCAAGAAAATTCAACTGTTTTGTCCTATTAAAAGCCATTGATGATGAAAGAAAAATTCCTGTAATGTAAGATTTGAGAATAAGTTTATAATTTCTTTGATAATCAAAAGCAATACTCATTTAGAGATTTTGATTATATGATTTAAAAGAATTTCATACTTTGATAAATGCAAATATATAATAAATAATTAGAAAAAAACAAAAACCAGTTCAACTTACATCCTGACACTCTCTGGACTGATTGTCATTGATAATGTACCTTTAGATGCTTGATCACCATAGCAACTCACTAAAAAGAAAAAGACATTGAGTAAAAAAAAAAAAGAAAGAAAAATCAATGGATGTTGTTTATCAAATTATTCTAAGACATATACTGACCATAACCTCAAAGATGAATAGTTTCAATTTTTTTTTTTTTTTTACAGATCTTCTTGTGATTGTTAGGACCCATGTGATACAAGCATACATGATGGATGAAGAATGACTAGCAACCAGCTGGCGGTCTGGTTTTATGGCATTGCCATTTCTCTGCAAATTGGTACTGTGAAAGTAGTCAGGACTATGCAAATGAATGTTTTCACATGAGATATAGTTTTCAAACTTTGCTTGCATAGCCCAGTAGATGAGATGATGCTTGTTGTTGTATAAGCAAATAAGGTTATTGGTATTTTGTTGGCATTTTCTTCCTAGTTGGATAGGTGAGCAAGTTTGAAAGGTCTGACAACTTTTAAAGATGTGATCATTAATAATGCTCACTGAATTTGATCATATGATTAGAATCCAGGTTTTAGGGAAAACAACAGAACATGAGTTGTAAGGTCTGACATTTTTACTACATGTTCTATGTAAATGTGGGTAGAATCTCTGGCAAATATACATTTTCATATTGTGAGATCTGACAAACAAAGTCACCAACTTGTTTAAATATATGTTACTTTTGTGAAGTCAAAAAGAACATTAATTTCTGTTTTTTTAATAATCTATAAATAAAGATTCAAGTAATAAGCCAGAAATTAATAAATAAATAAGAATAAAAATGTAATATAATTAAAATTTTATTAAAAATTAAAATTAAATTTCACACTATTACATATTCTGCTTAAATTTGAGCAGTCTTTGGAATAATTTTATTTGAGAAATAGATTAACTAATAAAATTTCATTTTAAATAACAGAAAAGAGTGAAATGATTTGAATCGAACATACAAGAGGAGAATAATGCAAACTGAATATTTTCATATTAGAGAGGATATATTTTAATTTAATATTAGTTTAGAACCTGTTGCTTTGCTGATGACAAGATGATCAAATTTCAAATATAAATTGTTTGTTCATTTAAAATACTACATTTGCTGGAAAATATATCCAGTTTAAATATGAAAGTCATAAAATGACTTCAAAAGGCCACACATTTTGGCTTATACTTAGGGGTTGTTTTCAGATAGGGTAATTAGCCTTTGCAACACAGATGTCCATTTCAATTTCATTCAAATTGTTTATACATATACATTTGCATGTGCACATGTATATTTTAATTAAATGAAACCTAAAAATATTTCTACAAAATTAAAACACATTTTTTAAAATAATTCTTTTTATTACTGAATAATTTCCAAGAATAGCACCAATAACTATCTGATTCTTAGGATTTAAAAAATTTGTTTTTTTTTATCTCCAACATGATGATTTTCTTGCTCCGGTCAGGGTAATGGTTGTCCAGAGTCATTGGGAAGGGAATGTATTATTCCAATGTCTAATTTCAAAATCAGTTAAATTGTGTGTGTATTTTTGTGCACATTAATGGTACAAACCCTTGTAAATCACTCATGCACAACATGGACATATGCATATACATTAGATGATGATGGTATCAATTCAATTATAAGCAATGTCATCACTTGATCCATTCTCAGATATGGGCAGTGCAGATGTGGCTTTTTAATCCTATTAGGATCTTACATTGTCTTACACAGATGTGGCAACATTGGGTGTCTTTTGCAGTAGTTGTTACATAAATGCCACATAATGTGTAATGAAGGACTTTCCTCTGCATGTGGTGTCTTGGATAATTTTTGAGGCATGTCCTATTTATGCAGATGCATGCACATTCATTGTAAATTACATCAAATTTTGTAGCAATATTTTCAGAGAAATTAACATCAAGATTCTTACAAATATTACTTGAGTTTTTCATGCACAACATGATTTTGTTCAAAGTCTCTCTTAAGGTTGTGCACTGCTTTCCTCCAGGATGAATGATCCAGAGTAGGCGTTTCCCCAGTCATTTTTTATTATCTTGGTCCTCTTCAGTATATTCTTGATATAATATCTGTTATATTCTTTCTAAAATCGATCTTCTGATTCACACTACACTAATTTTCATGACTGATTGGATGTGAACGCTCTGAATGCCCAAAACTGAAACTGAACTAGAATTCCATCAGCTGCACAAAGGCTCCACACATGTCTTCTGTTTACCTGCACACTCAAAGAAAAAAAAACAATACAATTCAGAATTTCCACCCAATAACATAAAATAAAGAAACAAAGTAAAAACTGGAGCCGATTTGAGTCTAAAAAAAAAAAAAAGGACATAAAAGCTCATCAAAGGGACATTCGGAAGTTGGACAGCATCTTGACCAGAGTTCACACACTTCATTGAAAACAACCTCCCTTTTCCAAAGACATCATTCTCAACAAACTTGCCAAATGCTGTCACCCCAGTAAATCACATCTTATCCTCCCTCTCCTGTATGTCTCACCGGATGCCTTTTACAACTCCACTTATCTCTTTTTTTCATACAAGAGACATCTACCCAGAATTTTCATTTGTTGTATTTTATGTTAGTACAACTGTTTATTGCTTTAAATTTTCATTGTTTCTTCTTTGTTCTACTATAATACACTTAATAATGCAAGACATGTTCATATCACATTTTTATTTGTGCATTACTTTTCTTTTTTCCTTCAGCCAATTCAATAGATAGAAACTGCTTCGGGATCCTATCATCTTTCATCCTGACCACATGACCACTCTATCACAACCGGTGCTGAGTTACCAGAGACTCTATACTGATAGACTGACTGCATTTGAGAATATAGACATCACTCATAGATTTGCTACTAATATATAGTGGAGACATTGCCGGTGAAATCATTCCATCCTTTTCATGTAAGTGTCCCAGATTTCACATGTATACAACAATGAAGGCAATACAAAAGTTTTGTAAACTTTCAACTTCATCTCAATTAAAATTTTATGCTGAGACCATAAGCATCCATCAATTTTCCAGAAGCATTACTTGCCTTCTTGATTCAGGAGATTTCATCATCCAGGGCTTTTTGTCATATTTTACTGCTTAAATATACAAATTTTTCGCAACCTGCAATTTCTGGCCATATACATAAATGCTTGGCTCAGAGTAGGCTTTATCAGAAGCAGATTGGGAAATTACAATAGTTATTGTCAAGTTAATAGTTAGATGTTGAATATTGCTCTGGGAGTGGGTAACAAGATCTCAATTGTCAGTGTACAGGAAATTGCATATTAGTGATGACAATAGCTTTGTTTTGGCAGCAAACCATCTTATATTCAACATCTTACCCATTGTTTGATATTTGATATAAACAGTGTGTGTGACAGCTCTTTTATAATCTAGATTTTCTGTATTCTTTATACATTTACATCTTATATTTGCTTTCATTTTGGAGATTATCTTTGTGTTATAAACCTGTTTCAGAAATGACTCTAGATATGTTCATAAGAGATGACTACACAAAGTCTTATTTTGTTCAAGCCATTAGACACTAAAATAAATAAAATTTAACTTCTTTTAAATAATTCAGTATCAAAAACAAAATTCTTCCTACTCATAAAATAGAGATTTTATGCTTATTTAATCAATAGTGATTTCTAAAATCATTGTTGCTATTCTTTCTGAACATATTTCAGGGGTTTTGCATTTACACTTAGGAATAATTTTTTTCACTTTCAACTTTTCATTCATTTCATACAGACATGACTGAAACACAGCTGACCTTCGGTGATTAAGACAGAATTGTTCTTAGAAATTCTCTCAAAGTAGACTGCATATGAAAAATGGCTTAAGGGCTGGCATGCTCATGAAAGGGTGGGGCTCTAAGGATTCAAAAGCTTCAGAATCCTGTTTATGCCAAGGTCAAATAATACCTGCTATTGAATGAAGCAAGATCTCCTTTCATCTTTTCCTTTTTATTTCAAAGCATGCACAAAATGACTCCTAGTTTCAGGAATGCACTTACCGCTAATTTTGGGATCGGAATGTGATCGTCTTTGATGCTTTTTACTGGCCACTCTGTTGACCTCAGGCTGGTCACGGCTTTGTTGGTTTTCCTTTATCATCCTTTCTGTTCGGGCACTAGGAACAACAACAACAACAAAAAAAAGAATATAATTAATGAAATTAAATTTTATTATTATACTTTCTTTGCCGATATAATGAAACACTGACCTTTGGGTTTCTACAGTTATGATATGATGTAGTAATAGAATCTATTAGTAGCCTCAGATTTAATTCTTTCTAATAAATAAACTGATTGACTGGTCCACATTTGTCTGAGAAGAGATACATTAATTTAAATAAAATAAGAGAAATTATATTGAACTCATTAAGGATTTCATTTGTAAAAATGTTGGGAAAGTTTTATTTGTAACATTAGACTAATTTACTAATGATTCATTTGGTATTTTTTCATGTTCTGTGATCTGATTGTAGGAAAGATATTTAATTCAATTTTGTTAGAAAAGAATTTATATTCATGTTGTGTTTTCTTTTTTGCATTGTCTGCTTGAAAAAAAAGTTGAATATTTGTTTAAACTGCTTTTTTATACATATTATGCAGCCTCTTATGATGTCACTGAGAGATTAAAATGAAAAATAGTTTTGTTTAAGAGGCATTCTAGTTCTAGGCCCCTAATGAAAGGAAGCTTCTTACAACTCATTCTTTTTAACAAATTATTTGTCCCATTATGGCATTCATGAATAAAAACATGTTTATCAATTTATTTAAATTTAGCATCACAAAAAAGCTGTTTTTTTTATTGTAATGAAGCCTACACTATATCTTATTTTTGATCCTAACTAAATGCGGCATATATGAAACTGATATTTTGTTTTTATTACAACCAAGTTTTTACATGAGTCTTTGAATACATTTTTTCAGTTATTATTCTTACACTTTGCCCTTTTACAGAGTTTGTTCATCTTGTGAACATTTTTGAAAAGTCTACCATTGTTATAACAAAGTTACTGCCACCTGGTGTCAGTGCAAGGAAGATATCTATGGAGGAAACTTATAAAATTCATAAATGTACCAATACATAAATCATTGCTGAAAAATGTTTAGCTATTCATGCTTTGTCTTTGATCAAAATTAGTCACTTCACCTTCAATTCTTATTCAAAAAGATGCATATGAGACATTGGTCTTGTAAAGTTTGCAAGTAGACAAATGGTAACTTGACAAAAATGGTAACATATACATCATTAAGAAAATTTAGAAAGGAAAAGAAGCTAAACTAAACCAAATGTGCCCTAGATATGCTCTGTGTTTGTAAATAAAATCTAATATTATAAAAAGAAAACCTTCTCTACATATTCTTACCTATCAACATACTTTCTCATTCCTACTGCTTTGCCTCTGGGCAGCCTTCAATTCCTGAGTAGTTTTTAACTCATGCTTTGAATCCAAAATTACTGCTGAAAAATGACTTCTAAATTTGCACAACATCAAACAGTAAAGTAAATCTTTTGGGACAGTGCTTAACAGCCATAGTTGAACAATTTGCTAGAATGTTTACAGATGTAAAGTTTCCATACCCAATGGAGGTTGGTACTGAGGGAAATATACACACACACACACACACACACACACACACACATACATATATACATATATATATATATATATATATATATATATATATATATATATATATATATACACACACACACACACACGCACAATTTATTCAATTTTCCTGTTATTTTAATGAAAAAATTAGAATCTCATATTTTAAATATTTATAGTTATTAGGTCTCCTACATTGTTTATTTTTTTAAGATTGTCATGTCTCTCCATAAATTCTTTTAATTTATTATCTGTGAATTGCCATTTTTGGGAAAGATAATAGTTTTTTGTTGCCTTCTCCAAAGTTTAGAATTCAATTTTTCTTCTTTTAGACAGGTTGCCACAAGGCTAGAGCATCTTGTCTACTCTGCTATTTAATTCATAGGTAGATTGGAGGATAGGGGGAGACTGATTCATGCCTTTCTCAAGGGCATTTATGTGAAAATGAACACAACAGCTTAGCCTGGAATTTGAACTCAGATCTCTAATTCCACTTGCTGCACCAATATTCAATACACCATCCACATATGTCCTACTAGTCTAATTATTATTACAGTGTAACCCGGATATAAGAGACCCGGATATAAGAGAGATTTTTACCTGATCCCAAATTAGAGCCTGTGTTAATAAAACAAAATAGACCAAACCCGGATATAAGAGAAACCCGGATATAAGAGATGTATTCTCCGGTCCCGACAACTCTCTTATATCCGGGTTACACTGTATTTAAAACTCTTTTAAAATTCCTATTTTTGTATCATTCAATGCCATATTAAAAAGCCAAATTCTATTAAAAATGAAATTTGTTACTGAACATGCTATTCAATTGTAAAAGTAAAAATGAAAACCTCATGAATATCAATGGTACCTTATGTCATCATTTCATACTGGCCATTAGCAATTTATTATTGACTTTTATAGGAGTAGTAATAATTTTAGGTATTTGTGGTATTTGAGTATTAAAAGTTTTAGTATTACTGTTTATTTGCCTCCACTTGCTTTTGAGTTCATGGTTTTAAATTTGTATACAAAACAACCAGTTATCTTTTGTAAATACATTTTCAAATTTGATGAAAATAATTCATTTGGTTAACCTACTAATATTTCTCTCGTTCTCTATCATATACTAAAAAAATGTATGTATGTATGTATGTATGTATGTATGTATATATATATATATATATATATATATATATATATATATATTAAAAAGTATTTTGTCATTTTTATTTGTCTTGTTAGGCTGTGTTTGTTTTGAAAGGAAAACATTTTTTTTTATTTGAATTCATTGTTCTCTGCCAAGTCTTCAATCCAACAATTTGAAACCAACATAATTTTTACTTTGAATAAGTAATTAGTCAAATCATGTTTTTGTTCAATTGTTTAAATACTTCACTGGGACTGGATATAAATTTGAATTAATTCTAATATTAATTAATATTCTGGATTGACTATACCTGCAAAAAATAAATTAATAAAAATAATATTAATTAAAAAAATGTTACCCAACTTCCTTAAAATTTCTAAATGTTATAAATACTTTGTACAAAATCTAGTAGATACTCCAATATGAACTTAAACATCATATTGTCCACATGTCACCAAATAATTCCAAAGTTGAATAATAACAATAAGAAAAAAGATCTTTTAAAGGGAGATTTTTTTAAGTAATTAGAAACTTGGAGATTAATCATAAATTACTGTGACTTCGTTTCTAAAATTAAAGAGAATAGTAAATTGAATGGAAAGCTTTCATTTTAATCTGGCAATATACTTTACCTGAAGAAGGCATGGTGCTCAGCACAGCATTTCCATAAATGTTTACATGTCACTTTATTGGGAGATTCAAAAGCATACCAGTGTTCATCATTCTGTGAAAATAAAAATATCAAATTTTAGTAAAGGATTTTATTCAGAAAAACTTACAATATATGAAGCAAAAGCAACAATAGAGTAAAAATAATTTTTATTAGATTTGTTCAGAATTAAAGATAACAATCACTTCGATTCAGGAATGAATTATTATTGATAAATTATTAATTGACTTTGAGTGTAAAAAAAAAAAATTATTTTTTCATGTATGTCATTGGTTTTTAAACTCAGAAATGAACTGGTGCCTTATGCTACTGTGTAATTATGGAGGATAGGAAGTTATCTGTTGATAATGTCTGTTACCTCTATATAATAAGAGATATCTAGTTTGGGGGTATGATTAAAAGAAAATGCACAGAATGTTTACAAATGCAAAATAAATCTTTATATACACAATATACAGAAGGATAAGGTGAAAGTTTCAAGAGTTCAAGAGTTCAAGTGTAAAAGTCCTGGCGCATGAGAGAGATAGAAATGGAGTCTAGGAGGAAGTAAATAAATATGTAAAAATTTCAGATAGAGTGTATCTGTAAAAGGACAATATTCCTGGATTTTATGATGAATGACAAAGCTTTAAGACATTTTATAACAAGAATAAATACTTATAAAGTGTGCAAATTTGTTCTCCTTGTGAATGTTATAAATTTATAAATACACATTCAGCATAAAATAACTTTATTGCAATAAATAAATAAAAAAAGCTTTGTTGATCAAAGAAACTTACATTTCTATCTTTCACTTTTATTGAGAATATTCTGTCTTTGAATCGTACCTTTGTTATTCTTGGCCTGAAGTTAAAAAAATTAAATGTTACTGTTTTGAAATAAAATAAGACATATCTCGGCTGATTTGCAGGCAAATAAACTAACATACTCAAGAGCGAGAGTCAAATGTGAACGGGACAAGGCCCTGTCAAAAAATGACCGTTATCGTCGTTTACGCATAGGCCCGACGGACGAGTTCCGGTCGAAAAATAAAATAATATTTCAAAGTGCTTCTATTTTTTGACCAATAAAAATGCTTCCCTCCTAATTATACCCGCGTCGTTTTTCGAGCCCGTTAAGCCATAAAAAGGGTCACACGGGGAAGTACAAGGCAGTTAACGCGAGGCCGGGGAAAAGATCTGTCACGGGCAGTCAGCAGCAGTCAGCAGGAGGAACGCAACGCCAACCAGTGGGAACTACTATGAGAGATCAATGCGGATCGGCAGCCGGCTTATGAACTATACCACAAGGTAGCTGTCCCAAAACCACACGTTCCTATTGAAATAAATCACATAAATCTATTTCTGCTGTTGTCATATTTCTGTCTTGCAACCATATGCTTGTCTATAACATTAATTTAAAAAAGGAAAGGAAATACAAATTAATGTATATCTGAAATCTTTGATTTCAAATATAGTAGTTTTACTCTTTCAAAGAGACTTCAATTACATTGTTTACATTATCTTGGAATGATAAAATAGGAAAGGATAACTGATAAAAATCAGTAATTTTCTAAAAATAATGTTTAAAAACATGTGCATGCTTCAAAATGTTGATACTACATTTTCAACCTCAAGAAATGAATTTGTACAACTAAAAACAAAATGTTCTGAAGTAACTGGTATTACTGCACCCAGCCTTTAGTTATAAGTATAATCTGTATACTTACCAGAAATAATTGCCAACTTTATTCTTATTTTTATGTAATACTATTCCTGTAGGTGTTATGCCAAGCATGTACTCCATATTGCCCTCGCCCTGCAGACAAAAAAAGGTAAAATTTAATTTCAACTGCTTTTAATTCTGATCTTTAACTTTGTAGGCAAAATAGAAAAATGAATTTCCTTATGCTGTGAAATTAAATTTCTTTCTTTACTTACAATTCACAAAGAACATTAGCAATGAATTGATATAGGTCTTCTGGATCTAATACAAAATAGATTCTAAGTGGAATAAAGTGTTTAACTAAAATTCTTGGAGATTGTTTGCCCTAAGTAGTGATTAATGAATATGGTAAGGATTTTAGCTTAGTTAGAAACTGTGATGTGTATCTATGCATATACATATACACTACAGGTAAAAAGTTTGGGGACACCCTGCATTTATTAAAAAAAAAACACCTCCATAAAATGAGATATTTTTGTATTATTTTTAAAGTAAAAGATAAAATTTCACTAACTACAGTGTATTTGCATTTATATTTCTCCAGGCTCCTCTAACTACCAAAATATTCAACTTTGGATTCATCTGTCCACAATACATTTTGGTAAATTATGAATGTTTTGTATGAGAAAAATTATATTTTCTTTTCACCATTAACTCTTCGGTAGATTTTTTGAGATTAGAAAAATTTTCAACTAAGTTAAATGTTAATACAAGTTCTAGATGTTAACTCAGCATTGACTAATGTTGTAAACAAAACATATGTAGTTGTCTCTGTTTCAAGAAAAAAAATTATCTCATTACAACAATATTTTAATAGTTTTATTTATTTATGTTTTAATTTTGAAGTAATTTGCACAAAATGGAAAAATCAAAGCAGCTAAACAGTGAAGTGAGGGCACAAATTGAAATTTTATTCAAAGAAGGCTACACTCAAAGACAAATTGCTAAAAAGTTGTTCTAGACATGAAATGCAATATTCATTACAAAGGCAGTTAGAAACTGACGTAAATGTTGGGAGAAAAAGAACTGAAGCATCAAACGTGACAACTGCTGCTGAAGATAAACTCTTGATTATTGAGAACAAAAGAAATAGGAGGAAAACTACTCCAGAGTTGAGAGGCCAATTTAATTTCTCTCGAATGCAACCAACATCGCTCTCAACTGTGAAAAATTGACTTAGATCAGTGGAGCTGAGGGTGTTCATAGCCATCAAGAAACTCTCCTGTTACAGAAGGTGAATAAGTAGAAAATACTGTTATGGGTAAAAAAGCATACGAACTGGACATTGAAAAAATATATTCTGGCCAGCTGAGTCTAAATTTGAAGTTTTTTGGTTGTAAGATGAAAGTATTTATGAGAAGAAAGCCAGAGGAAAAACTGAATGATGAATGTGTGGTTCCAGCAGTTAAGCATGGTGGTGGGGGCTGTTATGGTGTGGGGGATGTTTTGGGGGAGAGAGAGAGATGGAGATTTATTTCAGGTCAAAGGAATCATGAAAAAAGAACAATATCATTTGATTTTGCAAAGACATGCTATACCATCTTGTTTATGTATAATTGGAAAAAAATTCACCTTTCAACAAACACTCTTCTAAATTATATCAAAATTGCCTTGAGTCAAAAAAAAAGAACAAGATTTTGGAAATTATGACCTGGCTACCTCAGTCTACTGACCTTTCTACCACTGAATTATTATGGGATGAAGTGGATAGAAGATTTCAAAGAGAATACACAAAGAGTGAGAGTGAGCTTTTTCAGTAATTGAAGAATGCTTTGGAAGGTCTGTCATTTACTTTTTATCAAAAACTGTTGTTTTCGTGGAGATCTGTTCTGCTGTGTTTTGGTTTGTGTAGTTCTTATGTCACCTCAACGATGTCTGTGTAAGTTCTTGGTTTGTTCTGTGTGTATGTTCATCTTGAGGTTGCTGCTGTCATTGATGGTGATAGTACTGATGGTCATGTATTGGTGTATGTGTGTGGTTTGTTTTGTGTTTGCATTTGTTGTGTTGTGGTCAGTGTGGCTGTAGTATGTTGTTTTCTTCTGTGTAGGGTTGTTAATTTTTTTCTGGGTTAGGTTTGATTTCTCTTTTGTTATATATATATATGTGTGTGTGTGTGTGTGTGTGTGTGTGTGTGAATGCCATGAAAGCAGAGAATGAAATAAAAGAAATACATTTTCTGAGCATTAAGCTAAGCATTAGACTTCCTGCATCATGTCTGGTCTACAAAGCAAGCTCTAGCAGTGGCTAATTGCAAACGTTCCCACTGGAGAGAGAGATGCACCTGGGGACTACCAGACCTGCTTAAAAGCAGATCTTTGAGAACAACTACAGCAGTCATGGCCCAGCGTGCTGCTCTCCATTACACAGGGTGCTGCTGCTGTGGCTACTTCTGCCACTGCCATCACCACCATGACCATGACTGCACCTCTCAACGACCGTTACCACTCCCAGGCTTGACTAAGCTCCTTGACTAACCAGCTTCGCGTTGATATCATCTCGACTTTGTCACCTTGGCAAACACCAGCCACATCTCCATGTTGGCACCACCAAGCTACAAACCTTCTTCATCACCAATGGCGTCATCTTGTCAAATCCAACTCCGCAAGCAAGTGACTCCAACTTCACAAGCAGCAACTCCGACTCCACAAGGAAGAGAGACTGACCGCAAGGAAGCAACTGACTCTGAAACCCACTCAATCCACCATTGTGACACCAATCTGATTACAACTCATTACCTCAGCCTACTTGACTCATTTACAAGCATTCCTTTTGCAGTCACCACCAAACCCCCATTCAACAGAACAGGAAACCAACCATGCCAATCTGACTACACCTTGTCACCTAGGCAATTCACTGCTGTAACCTTGGCCTGCTTGACTTTTTTACAAAGCAATTCCCTTTGCAGCTGCCACTGCACACCTGTTGAACAGAAGAGGCATATCAACCAATCTGATGTCACCCCAGTTCCATAGAACAGACCTACCAACCAGTGAAAATGGCCTACCACTTTGATCAATCAAACATGCATCATCCATATCCTGTGACCTCACACCAAATCCACACAAGAATCAGATCAACTCCTAATGCTACCCTTACATCCAGCTGCCATCCTGACAATTGACATCTCTGTATGACAGTAAACATTGCTCAAATCTAATCCTCGTTATTCCTTTCTCTTGTTACCAAACACTTAATATAACAGTTGGATAAGTCTAATGGTGATTACGAAGACATTTGGAGTGATCACTAGTGATGTCAACATTATGCCTCCATTAATTCTCCCACAGGGCCTCAGACTCAACACGAAGACCTACATCAAGTGCCTTGAGGAGGTAGTGATGTCCTGTGGTAAGAGGGTGGCTCCTGGAAGACCCTATGTCTTGCAACAAGACTCTGCACCATGCTACACAAGCAGTAGAACCCAGTCATGACTGTCAGACAATTTCTGCAACCACATCACTCCTTACATCTGGCCACCTAACTCCCCACACTGCAACTCCCTTTATTATTATATGTGGGTTGCAGTTGAATGAGAGACCAACAAAAATCTTTGCAAAACCAAAGATGAACTGAAGGTAAGGATGATGGCAGCATTCACCAATTAAACAAAGAGATCATCCAGAAGAGTTGCAGGTGATTCCATAGTTGTCTGGAGGCCATGGCAATTTTTATTGCCAATTGGCGATTTTATTGAATAAATTTATTCTTTACTATTTCAAGATATTTTTGTGTAATTTTGATAAATATATCTGTTAAAATAAGATGTCAGTGTTATTTTCATTTTTGTGAAATTTAAATGATAATTTATCCATCACACCATATATATATATATATATATATATATATATATATATATGGTGTGATGGATAAATTATCATTATATATATATATATATTGCGTATATTTAGGCAGTAAGTTTTCAGTGATGCATCTTTCATTAAATAATATAGACAAGTTTTGTCTATTTATTTTAAGTAAGTTCCTTTCATATTGTCTGATAAGCTTAATAACATTATCATTAAAAGACAAAAGGAAATCACGATATTGATACATGTTTAAATCCAATCTAAGCTTTTGGCTTACATAAGCCATTATCAAAGATGACAATTACATTTCAATATATCAAACAATACACGGACAGACAATAATGATAGTCTGTTTTTGTTGCATGGAAAATTTCAAAGTAGCGACAAACTTGTGTATATGAGACGCGGAAGCATAAAATCGCATCGCAGCTCGTGATGTCACACATGACCATGCGAGAGTGAAAACGAGAAGTATTAAGTATGGGAAGCTGTTGGATTTAAACATGTATCAATATCGTGATTTCCTTTTGTCTTTTAATGATAATGTTATTAAGCTTATCAGACAATATGAAAGGAACTTACTTAAAATAAATAGACAAAACTTGTCTATATTATTTAATGAAAGATGCATCACTGAAAACTTACTGCCTAAATATACGCAATATATATATATATATAATGTCTATATTATTTAATGAAACGTGCATCAATATATATATATATATATATATATATATATATATATATGAGCAAAAAGATATATAAATTTCTGATTGTATGATTTCCTGAAACTTTTTCTTACATCTTTATCTGTCACCTTTGATAAGGTTATGGTGACTTTTTAAAAAAAACACCTTTCATATTGTATTTTATTACTATCACTTTTCTTTGTTTTGTTGCACTATGAAGTCATTTCTCTATTTGAAGTCAGTCAGATCCTGCTGAAAACACTGGTTCTCACTTGATCACTACGATTAAGCAGTGTCGAGCCTGGTCAGTACTTAGGGGTCTGCTTGGGACACATGTTGGTAAGTTATTTACATAATGAGTCAAAATATTGCAAGGTTTCTATAAAGAAGACAAAGTAACCAACAAATTTATAAATTCAATTAAATTTAAAACAATCTGTAAAAAGAGCATTTAAAGTCATTTTAATAATCAAAAGACATTTATTAATGAAAGCTATTATATAGGTTTTTAATTTGCTTTATCAATAATCAGAATCATCTACCTTGACTGGGTGGAGATCCACTCCATACATTTCCAGCCACTTGGCCTTGTCTAGGAACCGGTACTCAGCAACAGCAGGGACTTGGCCACTGAAAAAGAAAGTAAAGCATAAATATATGTCATTAAAGTTACATAATAAAATTTTAAAAATGAGTAAATAAAATTGAAAAGCCTTATTCCAAAAAATTGTTTATTAAAACTGCATTTACTAAACAATTTTTTTAAAAATGCCTACACCTATATATTCATTTTCTCTCATGAATTTCTCTGAGCCTAATTGTAAATATTTTTTCTCATGACCAGCCTAAAATGTTTCTATTTTAAAAATTATTTCTAATGAAAGAATTCAGAATTTGTAAATCATTACTCATTTTATTTAAAATTTATTTCTATCAACTGATTTTCTTTCCATGATGAACTTTTTTCCTGTCTCTTCCTTCAATAAGCATTCACCTTGTCTAATTATTTTAAACCTCAATAATAAGTCCAAAACAATTTTTCATAGCATGAGTTGCCATGTATTTATGTATTTATGTATTTTTTCCACAGTATAAAGTATTTGTTGGCCTAATGGACAGGTTAGGATATTTCTGGATCTTTGATTTTATGCTAAATTAATCTGGGCTACTTCTTGTAAAAGATACTAGCAATCATAATTCTTCATTTGTTCCTTTGATTCCAAGGGATAACATTCAGTTTTATCATTGCCTTATTCAAGAGTAATACTTTGCTATTAACTTCAAACAGATGATTAAGGAATCCAATCTAATCTGGTTTTGATATCAGAAATTTTTTTTCCTATATAGACTTTCTAGTGAATGATCCTCACACAAGATGATGAAATTTTAAATTACATTGCATGCAGTTCAGTGCACTAAATCACTGAGATATGTTTGTATAAGTTAGATGTAATAACATGAAAAATTCAAGTAAGTGCAATCTAAATTCTATTAAAACGGCAATATTTATCTGTTTATAGAAACAGAAAGGGGCTTTGACAAATTTGCAAATAAGTATATGTTGCAAAATATTATAGAATATCAGAAGCAGTAGATAAAAAAGAAAGCACAAAGAAATATTTAAGGTTTTATAAGCATCCTCTTTTTAGAGACTGAATAAACTAAAACAAGCAAAGTAAATATAATTCTGCAATTTTTGACAGTAATGGCAGTTAGAACATCAGCAGTGGATTAGGTCAATTGAAAACCATACTGCTTGTTGCTCAAGAGATTGTTCCTATTTAGATGATCAACAACCATCTTGTTGATTATAGCCTCAAAAAGCTTGCTGATGACTCTGAGGAGACTGATAAGTCTATACTGACAGAGGGATGAGCACTCACCAGCATTCTTGAAAACCAGGCATACACTTCACACCTTCCACAGACAACCACTGGGATTTTGTCTGGGCCAGTGACTTTCTTAGAGTTAAACTTTTGATAAGTCTTGAGACTTTCCAGGCTGTAATAAAAATACTACTAAGATTGTGCTCAGTGAGATGGGGGAAGTCAGGAAGGGGGATGTCCTATGTCATCTAATGTCGAGTTAAAGATCAAGGCAAAGCACTTTGCCTTATTTGATGTGGATGAGATGACCTCAGGGTTATTTATAATGGTGGGTACAGTTGCTTTGCCTCTATTCAGAATTTGGCTGGAGACCTTCCAGAACTCTCAGGAAAAACAAAAACATTTTAAAATCTTGATCCAAATTATTATCTACCAGAAGTAGTTCATCAAAAAGATTTGAGCCTTTATTAATTTAGAACAATATTAATCTTTCTGCTACACCTGAATTTTTTTAATTCTAAAACATCCTGATCAATTGCAACTGACACTTTGTGCTTGAGTTTTACTTTATACATTTTTGATAATGTATATTATAGATATACAAGCACTGAATTTAGATTCAAGTTTTGCTTACTGCATATACAATGTACACTAAAAAGACTAATTACAAAGTAAATACATTTACATAACGCAAACAATGTATATAGAAGTCAACACTAGGCAAAGTAACAGTGATAAGGTGAAAAAATTCATAAAGTAAGAATTGTGTTCACACACAAAAGGGATATAGTCAAGTGATTGTAGTGTTATAACATGAAGACAAGAAAAAACAATATATGGTGGATGAGATCAAGAAGTGGTGCATTTTTATTGGTTAGAAAGAAATCCCAGCATACATCTGTAGGATTTGTCTATAAATTTGGGGAGGGGATGTTTTTTATGTTTTTATTTTTTTGATAAAGTTTATGGAATAAAATTAGAAGTTGCAGTTCATCACTATTGCATGTCCTTGAATTTATGTTAATAATGTTAAACTTACGCAAGTCTCCGGTGCAAAACAGCAATTGCTTGTTCATGTTCAATAGTTTGGTGCTGTATAAATCTAAACTCCGACACATAACCTTCTGTATGTAGCTTTGGATTATAATCACCAAGTTCAGCTGGAATAAAGAAAGTGGCAAAAGTGTTGATATTTTAATAGAAAAACAAATGTAATTCAAGATAATATGGTTATAATATGGTCAATAGTCTTTTGTTTACTTTATATAGTTTACATTCTGGAGAGAGAGAATTCAATGCTGACAAATGCAAATGTTTTGACATCTTGTTTTGAAGTAAAATCCATAATGTTGACTTTGTTATGAGTTATTTATTTATTGTGCTTCCTTTATCTGTTGTAGGCTCCTCCTGGGAAAATAAATTTAAGTCAGTACTTTTGGAGCATCCCTCATTCTAATTTCTTACAACTGTTTTTCACATTATTTTCATATTTTTTAATTTTTTATTTATTTTTTTAAGCATTTTACTCCTAAGCAAGGCGGGGAGCCACTAGCACGCAAGGGGTTACGGAGGATTTGGAGCAAGAGCAGAGAGGAGTGATAGAGGAAAGGATGAGGAGAAGGATAGTGGATAGTTCAAGACAACTGGAGATATTGATTGACATTACATTTGAATAGTTGGAGATGATAGCTATCAGGGAAACAGGAATAGGGAAGGGAGTTCCACAGGTGAGAGGTGCGAGATACAAAGCTATTGGAGTAGAAGAGACGGCTAAATTTAACATTTTCAACAGTGAAAGGGTGAGAGTGGGATAACAGCCTCATAGAACGCTTAAATTCATGAAGTCTGGGAACCAGTGCAGACAGCTCATCGGAGCAATTACCATGAAAGTATTTGTAAAAAAGACAGAGAGAAGTGACGGCACGTCTGTGAGAGAGCGGCTGCAGACGAGATGCTAGAACCCCTAGGCAAACAGAAGGGGCTCCAGACCATATATGGCAGCTATACTCCATGCAAGGGCGAATGGTTGATTTGTAGATTTGGAGGATCGATTCCAAGGGGAAAAATTTCTTGGCGTGGCACAGGGACCCAACTTTCATTGCAGTGGACGAAGCAATTGACTTAATGTATTTGTTCCATCTCAAGTCAGCAGGCAACATGAGCCGAGCAGCTGCAGAGAGGTGCTCTCGAAAAGTTGAGCATCAGACATTCTAATGGGGTGCAGGGAAGGATCTCTGTGGTGATTAATAGAGAGCAGTTTTGTTTTTGAGGTGTTAAACTTAACCAGCCAATTCCTGCCCCAGTTCACAACCAATTGGAGGTCCTTTTCGAGACGAACGACCAGGTTAGGTTTGTCAGCGACACTAGATTTGTTTTTGAGGCAGGAGTAAATTGTAGTGTCGTCTGTGTAGATGCCAACTTGGGAATCTATAGTGTCAGGAAGATCGTTGATGAAGATAAGGAACAGAGTAGGGCCTAGGATGGAGCCTTGGGTAACACCTGCGTTCATGGAATAGGAGCTGGAGGAGAATCCATTGAGAACGACCTTCAATTTACAGTTTGACAGGAATGATTGTATTAAGTCAAACAATCGACCTGTAATACCATAACCCTGGAGCTTGCGAAGAAGGCCGGCATGCAAAAACCCTATCAAATGCTTTGGAGATGTCTAGGGCCACGGCATGAGCTTCTCCGTTATTTTGAAGAGCTTGGTAGACAATTTCAGTGATGGCCGTAAGCACATCAGCTGTAGATCAGGCAAAGCAGAAACTATATTGCTTGTCTGAGAGCAGATTGTGGGATGTAAGGTGGTTAACAACTTCAGTGTTGATTAAGGCTTCAAAGACTTTGCTGAAGAGGGGTAGGAGACTGTTAGGACGGTAATTAGAAGGGTCAGAGGGGTTGCCAGAGTTCTTAAAGACAGGAACAATCGATGAGGATTTTCAGCAGTCTGGAAAGCAAAATTCCTTGAGGCAGTAGTTATATAATTTGGAGAGGGCAGGCACCAGTTCAGGCGCATATTTCTTCAGGACAATGGCTGGTATCCCATCTCCACCACTAGCCTTGTTGGGGTCTAAATTAGAGATAATGCCCAATACCAATAACAGGGTTATGTGCAACCTGCTCAATAGGGCTTCAGTTCTAAGAGGGAAATCGGGTATGGGTACACCGGAAGAGTCAAGCATTGAATTGAATGAAAATTTCCAAGCAAAGCATTCAGCCTTGTCAGCAGAGGAGGTCAGGACCTCAAACGGGTTGACAAAGGAGGTATAGAGGGTTTGCTATTATTAAGTATGCTCTTGCAGAGATGCCAATAATCCTTGGAGCCGAATTTGTGAGATGCAATATGTTCCTTCATTCGAGCAGCAAATAGTGACTTAGCTTCGTTGAGGACACACTTACATTCCTTACGGGCAGAGGCAAAGAGACATCTATTGCAGTCGCTATGATATAGGTGGAAGAAGTGGCAATGACGGCTGAGCAAGCAGCGGAGAACCAAAGGGAGGAGCGCGATTTAACCTTAAATTTCCTTGAGGGGATGAAAGCGTCGATTCCAGCTTTAACCCAGGAGGAGACCTCAGAAGCACATTCTTGAACGGGGAGTGTAAAGACAACATCCCAGGGGACACCGTGGAGGAAATCACAGAACAAGTCCCAGTCAGCTCGTTGATAGCAGAACGAGGTTCTTTGCAGGGGGTGAAGTTGAAGGAGATGTTGACAGACACTACAGTATGATTGGAGTTACCAAGAGGGCAGAGCTGTGTGGCAGTACAAGACTCGGGGATGGAGGTAAAACACAGATCGAGAAGAGAGGCCTTACCATCCCGGTTGAAGGCAAAGCGCATGGGGAAGTCAACTATCTGCGTGAGTGATTGAGAAACTGAAAAATTAAGTGTTTGAATGCCTGCAATGTCAGTAGTAGCATTCTTAAGCCACTTGATAGGCATTAAAATTGCCAAACACTAATATGTGGGCAAATGGATGGAGAGAGAGAGCCTTGTCTATGCTGTCAGAAATGATATCAAGTATTCCACAGTCCTGAGAGGATGGAGAGTGATAGAAGAAGAAGAGATAGCTTACAGCATTGAGAAGAGATAGCCGGAGACACATGTACGAATGGTCTGGCAATTCGAGAGAGCACTCTCTAGCCAGAGGGAGATGGTCCTTGACATAGACACCAAGGCCATGCATGTGGGTTAGAGAGTCTTTTCTGAGGAGAGGAAGGTAGCCAGGGATCGAGAGATCAGAGGAGGGGATAGATGAGTCAAGATTGGTCTCACACAGAACCAGTATATCTGGGCAGTTTGCAGTGAGGAAAGATTCCACACTGCAGAAATTGGTTCTAATGCCGCAGATGTTGGAGAACGAAATGTTGAGGAGATTAGGTGGTTTCTGGAGGGCTGGTTTAAGTTTACTTTTTCGATCTTTGTAAGTCATCCTGTGGAATTATGGTTGGAAGATGAGAAGGCCTGAGGTTAAAGAAGTCGACGGTTATCGCCTGTGACGTGGGCAGAGAGAAGTTGGCACAGCCTGCATCATAATGTGGCCTCAGAGTTGCCTACTGGAGGTGACTGCAGGGACACCTATCCATGCGTGACATGGCACTACAGACACCCTGGTATTATACAACTGTTGATCAGAGCGGCCGCTCAAGACGCTACGCAAGAGTTAAGGCTCCTAACTACCAGTCAGAAACAGCAACCAGGAAACTGTCAACCGTGTACCCTCAGAATGAAGAGGTAATGCCACAGACTGCACACATCATGGGAGAAACACGGCAGCACTAGTACAGAGGCCAGAGAGAGATAGGGAAAGAGTTCTGGGAACCCCTTCCTAAACCAGAAACAAGGTGTGAGCCTCTACTCTTGTCAAAGAGAAGGGGGAGGAGTACTGACCAGGCGGTAGGAAAGCCTACCTGCTCCTGTTACCTATAACACATACAACAACAACAAAAAGAAAAGAGGGGGGGAGTTAGTTGACAAAGAGTCCAGGCTAACACTAGGGGACGTATGTACTGGGGGATAGGAATGGTATTTTATTTGTATTTTACCCTTTCACTACAATAAGTTTTAACTTAGTAAAAGTCCCATTGTCCTATTCTAAAAAGGAAATTAAAAAAATATGGTTATCCGGCTTTGTGGATATGGTGTAAAAGCCTACACTTATGGCGGCAACTGCTCATGTTTGTCCGCTTTCATTCTCATGGTCACTAGTGAAAATTCAAGCTACCTTTATCACCAAGCTCCTTGTTTCAATGAACGCAGAATGGGGGGGGGGGCCACAGGCACTCCTGCCCACCATATCACATGCATTTTAATAGTTTATATCTTCCTGTGTGTTTTCCTTATTTTTCACTTCAAAAACTAAAGAAAATAATGCATTAGTTTACAAATGAATCTGTTTACTTATTTCATTGGAAATGAATTTACTTTTATTTCAACTTGTAGACAATGATGATGATTTCCTTTCTTTTCTTTTAATTAACTAATTTACAATAGAAATCTGTAAATCAAGAAAATAGACAATTTTTTATTACTTCAAATGTTATTAAACAGACAATACAGACATTTTCTATTGTGAATATCACACCTCAGTGTATGGATCAGTTATAACGAATTTAGTAAGGAAGATAAGGAAACTGAACATAGAATAGGCTGCTCTAGTGGTAGTTTCAGCCAACACTACAAGTTACTACAAAGCTCAAGGCTTAAAAATTCCAGTCATATTCTTAAATAGCCTTGTGAAATCGTGACTTTCATATGGATGTCATGCCAAAATCATTCAGAAATATCTAAACTGTGAGCTGTATTCAACTGCTTTTTCAGATCCATGATTAAAAATGAATTTCAGTAAATGAAGCCTACAGGTCTTAGGGAGAATGATCCTTTTTCAAATTTCATGGACTGGTGCTACATAATTATAAATAAAGTACTGTAACAAATAGCAGAAACTACATCACGTGAGGACTATCACTGGCCGCAACAATTAAAATGAATAGCATATGTAACTTGAAGAGTGAATGACAATCAACATTGACATTCCACACTACTTCAAAGAAATTTTTTTTTATTCAGTTTTTATGGCTTATTAACCTTTTTGAAGTTATTTAAAGCCAGAACACTTCTAGATTGAATAATTCTTCTTTTTGTTTCAAGTCAATATTAAATTAAACTTGGGGAGAAGAGGTGGATTCATATCCCTCCCAAGGGTATTTGCATATAAGTAAATGTAACGAACCCAACTGGAATTTGAACTCGGCACTTAATTCTAAGCCATTATCCCTTACACTACCTGCACATCCAAGTTTACAGCACCTGGTATCCTCGAACGGTCAGCCATCTAGGTATTGACCAAGCTAGACATTGCTTAACTTTGGTGATTAGATGTGAACCTGTGTTTCAACATGATGACTGTAAGCTCAAAGAAAAGGTTAAGAAAGAGAAATAACTGGTACTGCACTTGAGAAACCTATTGTCCTGCAAAATTGTTTTATTAGAAATATTTTATAAATTTTCACCAAAAGATTCACTGGCTGCTTAGTCAATGAATGCTGAAATGAGGAAATAGCTAATATTACCATGACTATTAACAACTTCTTTTATGTGCTGTGTTCCTTTAATGGCTCTCCACAACTTCCTATCCTATGTATCTCTTAATAATATTTATCTAATTAGGTAGGCTATTCACTGTTTCTCTTTGCTCCTCTTGTCTTCACTATGTCCTGTGAGTTTCAAATTCTCCAAGCCCTTTTTCCTCATTATTTGTTTCAGAAATTTCAACTGTCTTTTTAACTCTAAGTATAATGTCCTTTTTGTTGCCATTTCCTTTAAAATTTCCTCAGTTCTCCTATAGTATTTTCAGCATCCTTTTGTAGAACCATATCTTTATTGTCTCAAGTTTCTTCTTCATCTGTGTGGAAATTGTCTAGCATTCACTACTGTATAGAAAGATTTATATTATTATATTACATAGCAGTCCCGCACTCTTTTCTTTCTTTCTAAAGAAAAGTTCCTGTTTCTTTTTACTTTGTTTATTGAGTGATTTGTTTTCTATGGCTTATCAAACATTTGCAAGTTATTTAAAGCCAGAAAATATTTTTAGATTCTAAGAATTTTTTTGAGATAATAAGAGTTTAGTGATACAATTCTGACAAATTAACCCATAGCTAGGGAGAGAAGAGGTTGATTTATACCATGGGTATTTGCCACTAAGTGAATATAACAATCCCAATGGGAATTGGAATTCAGCTCTCCAATTAACAATTACAAGCCATTATCCATCACACCACATGCACATCCAAGCCTACAACACCTGGTATTCCCAAGTGGTCACCCATCTAAGTACTGGCCAGGCTCAACATTGCTTAACTTCAGTTATACAGGAAACAGTGTTTCAATGTGTTGTGGCCATAAGCTTATTACTTTGTTTAGCTTATGGAAGGGCACATTCATCATTCTAATACTGGAATATTAGCTTATGTAGGGATAACATGCTAATGTTTAGATTCTCAAAACAATGTAATTTGGTCATATTTTTCTCAGTTGACTATAAATTGATTTGTAAGTTTACTTTTACTGGTGCTGGTAACATTAAAAAAATTTCTATATCTGTAGAGCTTATTGCATTTAGGAGGCATGAGCTATGTTTTTCTCACCTCATTTATTATATATGGCTAATTTTAAGACAATGGTGAAGACAAGTTTTGTTGTTAATTTGAGTGAAGATCATAGTAGATCTGCACAGAGATAACATTTTTCTGATTAACAAATAAACATTGTTCTAGATGGTATCCTCTCTCTCTCTCAGGAGAAACTAAGGAAAAAAAAGAATCCTGTAATGAATTAGAGCAGTAAAAATATTTCAGTTGGTTCCTTTGTACTCAAAATAAATGAGAAAACAACTATTTTTCTCACTTGTTTCATCATATTTAACTTGTCTTTAATGTACAATGAAAAGTATATCATATAAAAGATGAAGTTGCCTTCTGCACATTACCTCCTTCCATGAGAAGCACAGGACAAGTGAACAAAATGGTAAATGGGATAAGGAGAGAGGAATAGCATAGGCCAAATCTGAAAGAAGTCATTCAAACATGAAATTAAAGCCTTGTTGAATTTAAGATGTTTGTCATCTTAGTATAGAAGAGGTCAGGTAACACACCAGTAGGTGGAATCTGAAATGGGATGCCTCTATATGTGTATACACACACACATAATTAGTAGGCATGACAAAGCTTGAAGTTCTTCAATAATGTTGGTCAACATCTGGCCTAAATATTCTAGACAGTACTTAAATCCCATTAAAGATATGACATAAAAGCATGCTCTTTATGGAAGTAGGAAACCTACCCAGTAAAATAAAGTTAAAAGGGAAATGTTTCATCAAAAATGTAGACTTATAGAAAGAATGATATACAAATTTAAAAGATCTCAAATTGTTGAATCTTTAATTGTAGAGATAGACAAAAGAAAGAAATAAAAAAACAGTAACACATGTAAATATTCAGTAAATGCTTCAGTACAATAAATAAAAACTTCAGTACACATCTGTGTATATAAAAGACAGTATCTGTTGCTTTGTAACAAATAAAACATATCACATTTTTTTTATTCTTATCTATGAACCTAAGGCAGGTACATATTTCATATTTTGCATAAACTTAAAATACAGCTGCATAAAATTATATAATTTGTATGTTACTGATATCAAAATCATTACAAATTGTAGCAATAAGCAAACATTTTTATAAAAATTTTAAAACATTGCAATAATTTAAATATTGCTTTTGAATTTTTTTTATCTTGATTTAAATTGTAAGAAAACAACGTAAAGTGAGGTTTAGTTCTACACAGAGAATTGTGCTATAGACAATTAAAGCATTGGTTCATGAATTTGGTAATCTAGTAATTGGGATTTCAATCCTTGGGCAAAGCAGTGTGTTTATTGGACTTAGTGGAAATAGGGCAAGCAATAATTGAGCAGTACTAAAAATAAGATGAGATATACCTAAACATGTACATTGGAATGAGAACATTCAAATAACAGGCAACAGTGTAGTGAATAATAAATATAAATAATGCATACGTCTATCTCATGCATACATAATCGACAAAATATAAAACAGTTTAAGCATATAGTTAGATATATGTGAATATGCATGTATCTCAAATATAAAATTATGTTTAAAAATTCTGATGCACTAATTTCAGTAACTGTAGTTACTCTTTCTTAAAAAAATATTCACTTTTGAAATATCAGAGCCAAGGAAATGGTAATCCCAAAAGAATAATTGCAAGAATTCATATTCCTTAAAGAAGTATATTTTGAAATAAATGTGAAAGCATATTTGCTGGGGATAAAATCACCTCCAAATTGGAACATTTTCATTTAAATCATTGATGACTGGAGGAGAGGCTTTTAAGCACACTTAATGATTGATAAACCTGAAAACTTTTAAATTATTTCCAATAACTTTCTTTTGCAATGAAGAAACTTGCAGTTCAAGTGATGTGATGAGCTGTGCAGGCCTGTGGACATACATATGATTTTAGGACTGAAGTTGGATGCATAGATATAATTGCAGATGGGCATGGAATATTGCTTGTTGGACAGGAGCAGATACCTTCCAGTGTCTTTTCAAGCTTTTCTTGAAATGCAATATATGCATATCAGCTTGAAAGCTGTTTGCTACCACGAAACACAAGTTATACCACTTAGACCTGTCAGTAGTTGTGGGTTAGAGTTCAAAGGTTTTCTTGTAACCCTTCCGTTGGTGACTTTGGGTAAGACAGTCTTTTAAAGTTCCTTATAGAACATCTGCTATAGCATTCTGGATTCATCTGTGAATATCACATGGCTAGCCTACCTTAGAATCATGGCTGCAATGCATATGAAGTTAACACTCTCCAGGGATAACAGTTTGGTGATGTGGTCCTGCCAGTGGATTTTCATGATGATCTACAAAGAGCGATTGTTTGACATTTCTGCAATATGATGTCCATG
Organism: Acanthosepion esculentum; assembly: GCA_964036315.1. NCBI lineage: Eukaryota > Metazoa > Mollusca > Cephalopoda > Sepiida > Sepiidae > Acanthosepion > Acanthosepion esculentum. The sequence continues at coordinate 76,651,545 of OZ038480.1, forward strand.
TTTCATAGTCATACAAATGTAACAAGAGTACAACAGCATTGAAGACTTCCAGCCTAGTGAAGCGGTTAATGGCTGCATGCTGCAGAACTTTAAGCTGGACTCTTTTCAGCATTTGCCTTGCTTTATGTATCTTTAACATTATGCTGGAATGGTACACTCCACATATTTGCAGCTGTCACCACTCAGTAGTTGTGTGTCATTGATAGGACTGCATTGCTGTGGTGGGGTGCAGTAAGGCATAATCTACTTAAGGCAATTTTCTTGGTGCAAAGTGTTTGTGGATTTTGCAATGCAATGCCAGTCAAGGAGTAACCTCTCCAAACAGTATTTGATATGAATGCCCAAATTTAGGTCTTTGACAGCATGTCATAGCACTTGATTGAAGAAAGAATTGAACAGCACTGGTGCACGGACACAATCCTGTTTAACTCTCCTAGAGATGTTAGATTTGTCATTAAGTTCATCAGTTGAGTACATATCTTTGGACATTTTATGTTCTGTTCTAAGCATTTTTTCTGCATTTGTCTCATACCCACAGTACTCCATTCAGGCCATAAGCCATATTAGAGTTGAGATTAGTCCATGAAAAATGATGTGGACCAGAATACTGATTAGGATGTTATAGAATATTTTTACTGACTACTGGTTGAGGGCTTTATACAGTAATGCTGTTCTTGCTGGATGATCTGCCACTTATGCTTGATAGCTGTTCTAACCTTGACCACAGATAGGAGGTCATTCAAGTGTTCAGGATTTAGTCAAGTGTTAGCTGGTCAATAGTAGAAGAGCAGTTCAGGAGCTGATTGATGTACTCTTTCCATCTGCTGTTGATACTCTATGTCCTAGATAAGCGAGGATCTTCTACAGAAAGCAGAAGAGTTGTGCTTGACTTTGAAAAAAAAATGACAGATTTTATGGTTTTGAAGAACTGGTTGGTATTATTTGTGTGTGCATGGTTCTGTACCTCATCTCCTTTTTAATCTGCCATCAATTGTGCATTAGATGAATTTCCTTATAAGCCTGGTTGGGCATGAATCTTACCTTGCAGGTGGGCCATATGATAAACTGGTCTCATTAAGAAACTTCAATGAATCAATACCAAGATAATTGGAATGAAAAACTTAGCAGACACAGTGTCATGAAGAGCAATGGTCTTCTTTAGCAAATCTGCCACCATGAACACAGATTTTAGAATGACCACAAAATATAAGGCAATGTAGATGCACCACAGATATCATTTAATTTATTATCTCCTTGTCCACCAGCATAATATCTAAAATGTTTACATCACAAGTGCCATGAGAAGGGCAGAATTTTAGGCAGACTAGATTCTTCCACACTACATTCAAGCTGGTCAGTGATCCTCCTTACAAAAAGTACCCAAAAGCTGTATGGCCATCTTTCAGGGCCTCCAAACTTCAGCACTAGCCATGCCTGTATAAATTTCAGACCACCCTATTTCATCCATCCAGCCATAAACAGGAAATCCAACTCAGAAATGGAATCACTTCAAAGAAACTATAACAGAAATGGCAAAATCAGCCTTAGGCTGCAGGAAGCAGACTCACCAAGACGACTGGTTTGATGAGAATAGCACTATCATCAATGACTGACTAACCAAGAAAAGCAAGGCGTTCAATCAGGAGGGGAAATATTATTATTAAAAGAAAACCGTTTACAATAAAGAATTTGAAAAATAATTAACCCTTATCAAATTATATATATATATATATATATATATATATATATATATAATGTTTGCTTAAGCAATAAAACTTTAAAAAATACAGAATAATTTTGCAAAGAGAGCTTTCTTGGTAAGAATCACATCATCATAAATAAACCTCATAATTACTGTTATGATTACTACTGCAGTTAATTTTTTGTTGATTATTTTTAATCACACAGAATAATGTCTTAGAGTGGATTTTTTTATTAATCTGACAGATTTTTATCACTTTAAACATTATTTTTAGTGGATACCCGTATTTGATTAAACATTCCATTTATTTATTAAACAGTATATTTATTTATTTATTTTTGTCTACCAGCCTGAATGTTTGAGAAATGTGAGAAAAATTTGCACTTTCTGGCAGGAATCAAACCTGTGTCCCTCAGGGCAAATGGAGCTACTGTTTAGCCTGGCACTCAATTTCTTGAACATTCAGGCCAGTATATGAAAATAAATAAATATACTGTTTAATAAATAAACTGAGCGTCTAGTCAAATACGAGTATTCACTAAAAATAACATTTACGGTGATAAAAGTCTGCCAGATTAATAAAAAATCCATTCTAAATAATTCTCTTTGTTTTATTTTGGATACAAAACTATCTAGATATGAAAAACTTTGAGAGATCTATGACAAGAGAAATTTCATTTGAAACAGAAAATTTGCCCTCGCCTGACTGACTGCTCTACAGGGTCGAATCAGTAAGGCATGCCAGGCTAAATGGTAGCTTTTGCTGCCTTGAGAGACGCAGGTTCAATTCATGTTGGAGAACACAAATTTTTTTTTAATAAGATTTCTTAAACATTCTGGTCGGCAAATGAAAATAAATAAATACACTGTTTATTAAATAAACAGAGTGTCTACTCGAATATGTGTATCCACTAAAAATAACATTTACAGTGAGAATAATGTCTGCATTAAATTCTTACCACACTTTACAAATATTTTGAAGACTGAAGAAACTATTTAAATTTCAGATTATAATATTTAAAAAATTATCTGCTTTATACATACAATTTGATGCTATTTTCCATTATGAATATATATATATATGTGTGTGTGTGTGTGTGTGTGTTTTAAACTCTTAAGCATGCTTTTAAGTAGTTTTATGAATGAAACAAAACTGCAAATAAAGAAAAAAATCATTAAAGTTTGACCCTTTTGAAATTATAAAAAGTATACATCTGACAAGAAAAAAGTATCAGGTTCTTAGCAAAAGAAAAACTTAACTTCAACAATGCTTCAAAGTTTAACAAGATTTGTAAATTACTTAAATAATACATTCATTAAGAATGTTTAATTGAGAACTAGCTGTTTAAAGAAATTCAGTAAATGCTATGAAAGATTTTAAGCAGATTTTTAGATTGTCTTGGCATATTTTTGGAAATAAGTAATAACAGGCATTTTAGACACATGCTTTTATTGTTTCCATTTTTCTTCCAAAGTATCACTCATATTTCTAAAGAATATGTTCCTACTACAAGAAATTACCAGAATGAAAGGAGTGCAAAAGAGACCTAAAAAGAGGTATTATATTTCCCTCCCAGATTACATTTGGATGCTGTTAACTTGTCTGAGTAATATAATAAAAAAGTTATATATGTCAACACTTTTCAGTGACGAAAGAAAACAAACAATATTTTGAGAAACAAAGCACAAAAATGTTGATTAAAAATAAGAATATTAGGAAGCAGACACTCACATTGCAGAATATAAGCAGCCAGCTCAATAATTTCTTCAAAGCTGACTGGTAATCGTCCATCATAGATGTCTTTCTTTACTTGCAGGAAAAAATAATATCTAAGAGAAAAGAAATGGCAAATATTTACAATGATTAAATCAAACCATTAACTATATGATACTTGATATAATTACCAATATCACACATTTAAATTAAAAAATATTAAAAGTAACATTGACTGGAATACAAATAAATTTTGCATGAATGAAATAATAGAAACTGAAGAATCAAGAAATCAAAAAAAGTAAATTTATATGAATAACAAAGTTCTATGACTTTTAACTTATTAAATAATTTGATTTTTCTGAGAAATGAAAAGAACAGTATTAAAAATAGAGTAGGTAAACAAGAATGTCATTTTATTATCATTTCTGAACTTGAAAAATACAATTAAATCTTACTTGAATTCCCATAATAAATAAGAAATTTGAAAATAAAAATTATTACTCAGTAGTGATGGATGAACTGAAAGTAATTAGATTAATAATGTTTTATTCATCACAGTTAACAACAACAACAATTTGGTCAACAGTTGACTTTGATAATTAAAATTCAATTACTATAGTTTCAAAGAATTTCACTGGAAACCATTTCTTTTTAAGTTTTTGAATTAATGATGATTTTATTTTACATTTTTCTTGCAAAGACATCAAATACAAAAAGAATACTTTTTCCAAGAAACCTGTTTTTCCTTTAAGTTCAGTTCAAAAAATCAAATTTAAATTATCTTAAAATATTTTTCAAGTAATCTTCATTTTTAGTTTTAGTTTCCTTAAAACAATAAAATTAAAAATAGCAAATATAAAATTTATTTAATTTGTTGAAAGAATATAAAATCAGTTTTATAAAATAATACTGTGCATTTTCACAAAATAATAATTAGTAAATTATAAAATTTAATCTCTTACATATTTTACAATTATCTCCATATGAAATCATTTAAACAGTTTCATGTGAATACAAAGTATCCTTTATTTTGGTATTTTGTTCTTTATTCTCTAATTGGGCCCATATGATAGCCAATGAAACCCATCTGTTGTTGTGATAGAAAAATATAAAGAATATAAGTACATTTGATAAAAAAGATTATGTGAAAAATTGTCTTTTGTTGGTATTTCTCAAATGATGTTCTCATTACAACTATTGAGTCTATGTCGACAATAATATAACTGCAATTACTTCCGTCTACCTTAGGCATTTATTAATTTTTTGTGCAGAATTTATATTAAATTAAATAAGTAGAATATGGCAGTTTTAGACAAAATATTTTAATATTCTTAATCTTCACTCGTCTTTGCTTTTATCTTTAGTTTTATTTCTAGCATTTTGATTGATGAAGAGATGCATACACATTAGATGTGATAAGTGCATGTGCATAAAATATTTAAAAACTTTGATGCAACTACAGTTCATATTATTTGTAACAAGTTCAGAAACTCTTTCTGAAATAATATGTATGTTAAAACTGAAAAAAGTTGAGACAATTAAATCGATCCCTGTGAAAGAGGAAGAAAACCAGGAAAATTGTGATTTTTACATCATGCCTTCTTGTCCTCTCATCTAATGACAGATGTTTATGTTCTGTAATCACCATACTTAGTAGATCAAGTCTGGCTTGTAAGATGTGCAAAAGTCATTTTGATTGTTTAATAATTATGATGTATCATTATTAATTACCAGTTCATCTTTATTATGAATAAACATATCATAACTTTTACAAGCATGATACAGTTGATCAGGCAATAAGGCTTCCTTACAATTTTTAAATGATCATCCATATAAAAAAATCAGTCTGTTTTCTCAAAGTGGCCATGTTGAAGAAATTCTATAACTTGAACAATAATAATAATTAATATTTCTTAATGAGTGAACTTTTCAAATTGATTTTGATGAGGAAGAATTTCATAATTGAAATAATTATGTTGGTCAGAAAGTAATGCTATATTTGAAAGTTACAACATTAGGATGAACCAAGATTTAAAGCTGATTTTTATCAATGAGATTTAGCTTAAAAGCTAAATGCTTCAGCCTCTATCAAAGAACACTGATTGAATAGGAGCAAAGACAAGGAATTTTGATACTTCATAAAGTGTCACTTAAGAATTGAGCATTTCATTCAGAAATTTATAAATGTTTGCTGATCAAGGATAAAAATAAATCTTTTTTTTCTGGAAATTTTTGCCAGATATGAAAAATGGATAACAAATGCAAAAAAATCTATGCTTATCATCCAGAAAAATACACAAAAAATATTCTATCATGTAAATCAAAATTCAATCTTCATAAGGTTTTGCTGTTAATTTGATGGAATGAAACAGATTTTATTTATTATAAGTTCATAGAATTAAGGCAAGATTAAAATAACAGGTCTATTGTTAACCATTTGACTATGTGATCCAACATTTATATAAAAGGTATTTCTTTACTCCCAGATTTTATTTTTTCAGATACCTAAGCATCTAATTTTAAAGCTTTAAAATTAGGGAAATGATCAATATTTAGTAATATCAGAATTCTTTGCAATCACAATCCCAGACTTACTTTAGTAAAAAGTAAAAAAATTAATGGGTTTTTGTTATTGCAAATTATGGTGATTGTGTTCTGAATAAATAAATTTAAATTTTGTTACATTTGTAAGGGTTTATAATGGTTTTTATTCTACTGAGATGCTGATAGTAATTTTTCCCTTTGATCAATTCTCAGTAGCCAAGTTTGATATTAAATCAATTCATAAAAAATATTTCAGGCTGTTTAATTACTGTCAAATTTGTTTGAAGATTTGTACCCTCTTATTAATTGATTAAAAATAGATTTGATTCAACACCTAAAACAATGATGTTGATTTACCTTGTAATTTCTTCTCGTAATTTGCAAGGATCAGCTGCATAGAACTTCACTACAAAATATAAAGTGAATGCAGTTCCACCTGTAAAAGAAAAGTAACAAGGATAAAAATAGCTTTTTTTCTAAAAATGAAAACATTTTAATCACAGTAAAAAATAACATAAAAGTTAAAATGCAAACTGAAAGCAGGGCAACAATTATTGAATAGAAATATTGCCTTAAATTTATTTTTATGTATTTTTTCTTAGCCACAATTAAAAATTTAACAAAAATAAAAAGAACTTAAGCAAATTTATTTTAGAACATGATTAGCTTTATGAATATTAAATTTATTTAACTGTAAATAGCATATTCTGTCACAGAAACTTTCAGTAGGTATTTATACTCTAGAAAAAGCATATTCTGTCAGTACAAGAAAACAAGAGAGACAATTGATATGAGAAAATTCTTTCTCATTATAATGAAAATAATATGAATTCAGGAGAGCACTCATGCAAGACATAAAATTGAAATTCGGAATGTTTCAGTTGACAATCCTTGAGCCATCATAAATCAGCTAATACCTAAAGAGTAGCAGGGATGCATTTCAGGATTGAGAAAATGTCAACTTTTATATACGTGTAAAGTTTAAAATTTGACAGTGTTTGGAAAGTGCTTTTACTTTCTCAAGAATATATTTAGGTATAACAAGTCTGTAACATAATGATGAAAAGGGCATCTATATGTAATTTTTAACATAATTTACTTCATTCCCAATACAACTTAGCACAATGCTTCCATGTTAATCATAGATTCAACTTTAGCAAAAATTTCACTGCAGTAAAATTGCACTACAGTGAAAATTAATAATAAAAATTGTTTAGTCAGGTTGTGGACTTATTCACCTTTGTATACATTACACTATTTACATTATTTGGACTAATGTCCTCATCTTTGTTGTCATATTTATTTATTACAATGTTTCAGCTGTTGTACACTCTAGCCTTCTTCAGGTGGTTGGAATGTTGAACTGAACCCTTTATTTCGCTCACTGGGGTAGACTGTTCTAGTTTCACGTGCCATGTTAGTTATCAGTTATCTCCTGTTAATTCCCCTGCCTTAACCAGGTATTGAACTCACACTCTTTGGGTCCTGTCACTGGATCTAACTAACACATTTATCCACTGTGCCATGTGTCCTTGAGGACATCTGTGTATTGCTGTCAATCATACACGTTTTTACAAGAGCTCATATTGCAATTTTTGTTGTTATTATTGCTTTTCTTTGGCACTCTTTATTACTGGTTCCCATATTGTATTCATTTCTATGCTTGGTCGGCTCAGGTTATTTTTGTGGCCTAGCATATGTGCTGATTCCTTAAGTTTACGAATCTTCCATTGGTGTTTTTTGTCTATGATCTCAACCTGATCGCACAGAGGGTGGTGATCTCCCTTTTCTCTCCATATGTGGTCAGCCACTCCTGATTTTTCAACCACTTATGACTTTTGTTTGGTGTTGTAAGCAACGGACGATCCCTATCTTTATGCTGTATGGCTGGTGGGAGTTGAAATTGAGGTACTGTCTGGTGAATGTCGGTTTATGGTAGACGGATGTCTTGAACCCATGCTCTGTTTAAGATATTAGAACATCCAGGGATGGGAGTGTGTTGTTACTCTCTTTCTCCATCATGAACTGTATCAAAGGTCTTATTAAGTTCACATGGTCCAGTAGAACCTGAACATCTTCCTGGTGTGGCCAGAGTATGAATGTATCATCTACGTACCTTAACCATAGAGCTTTAGAGATATGGATTCTAATGCCATTTCCTCAAAGTATTCTATGTATATATTTGCTATTGCTGGTGATAATGGTGAGCCCATTGCTAAGCCCTCATCCTGTCAATATATGCGTGATCCCATTCCAAAGTATGTTGTTTGTGTACAGAAAGTCAACATCTCCATCAGATTATCTATTGGAATACTGGTGTGTTCTTCTAGGGATGAATCAGAGGCCAATCTGTCTGACTACTGAGAGTGTCTCCTCCATGGGTACCTTGGTGAACAAACTCACCACGTCCAAGCTCACTATCTGGTTGGATAGGATGGAAGCATTTTTGATTATTTCCACAAAGTGGGTAGAGTTTCGGACATATGAAGGAGACTTTCCAATCAATGGGTCAATTATATCTACGTTGTAATAAATATGGCAACAAAGATGAGGACAATAGTCTGAATAATGTAAATAGTGTACATAATACCTCATCTCAGAAATATAGACAGATACTTTGTATACATTAGTATCAACGTTTGACACTAAGATGCTATGTCAGATTTTATAATGCAAGTCAATGTTTTCAGCATATCAATATTAAACAAATAACGTTGGTAAAATTTTCAGGATATACTTATATGTATACAATAAATATAAAATTTGAATTTCAACTTATCTATTTTTATTCAAATATTTACAATAACTTATTTGGTTGATGCAAATCAAGAGCTGTTCATCATATTGTGTGTGTATGTATACATGTATATATATTTAATTTCTAGTGTCTTTATTGATATTTCTTAATTACAGTTATATAAAAATCACCATAGGTCATAAGAAAGATATAACCTTAAAAGTTAAAGATACTGTAAAGTTATTAAATGATGGGAGCACAATATTGGAAATGGTTAAACAGAGATCACAGAGCAATCAAAAAGAAATTACAAACATTGGCAAAAATGAGAAAAAACTGGCTCTCAAAATGTCACAAAAAGTCATTTGCATAATTAAAAGGGTAATAAGCAAAAAAGTGAATTGACCAGCAATGAAAATATTTCAAACTGGAATTATGAAAGTAAACAGTGAGAAAAATGTAGAATATTAAGAATATTGGATAAAGAAAAGAAAGCAACTAATCGAGTAAAAATCACAAAGAGAAACACACAAGTTGAGTGAAGAAGTATGAAAACTGGTTTCTCAACAGTAATTTTTAGTAATGAATGTAAAAATACATTGGATGTACGTGATCAGATGGGATCCTTCATAGAAATAATAAACCAACATGACTTAGAAAACTTCAGGGAACAGATGGAGTAATCTTTCGGGTAAATACTTGTCAGCAGCAAAATTATAGAACCCTTCAAACTTGATGATGGTATCAAGATAAATGCAGAGAATTACTGTAATTTCTTGGACAAGACATTTTTCATTACTGTAAGCTAATGAGTATATTCATGTAAGATAATGTTCCTTACATTGTGAAAAACTGACTATAGCCCACTTTACTACAAAAGATACCAAATTAATGGAATTACCTCCAGTCTCTCCAGATAGAAAACTTGTGGCTTATTTTTAAAAGAGATGTATATGAAAATGGAAAACAAGAAAATCTTTGCAAAACAATAAAAACTGCTGCAAGTAATGTTAAAGGCAAAACCATACAAAAGTTAAGAAAATCAAAGACGAAAGACTAATGAAGGTTATAAAATGTCAAGGAGTCCATTTTAACATGTAAAATAATAATTTATTCAGCTATAAGAAATATTATGTTGAATATATTGGTCTATATTTGAGTTTATTTTTATTTGTTTGTGTCATATAATGTGACCCCTCCCAAAAGTTGTCAATATTTCAAAATTTCATATGTATATAGGTGATATACTCAGCTGCAATTACATTTCTTTCTGATCCCCTCTATATTGTGCTCAGACATGAACACTAAGAAAGCAAAACACAAAATAAATTAAAAAAGATGTTTTCTGCACAGGGGCTCTGAGCATCACATCCAGTCTACAAAACTAATCTCCACAATAAAATACAATAGCCAATCATGAATGTTCCTGTTGAAAAAAAGATGACCCTGGGGGCCATCAGATTTGCTTAAAAGAAAGCACCTCATAACGAACAAATAGTAGCTGAAAGGCCCACTGTCACCATCATGATCACTTCTCTCGTCATTACTATGCCCATGCCCAAACTTCATTAATCTCAGCTGACACTTTACATGCAGAATGTGGCTGACAGGCCAGCTTTGACACCGTATGCTCCCGATGCCATCACTGTGATTTCTAACGGCATCTTCATCATCCAGCTCTAAGCCTCTCTTGTTGTCACTACCATAACCCCATTTTCATTGATCTCCCATTCGAACAGACTCCAACAGAGACATTCCACTCAATCAAGCTTCAAACCAGCAAAGTCAGATTTTGACTTTTTCAACTCTTCAAGCTTAAATCCCCTGTATTGGCAAAGTCAGATTTGTGACCTTCCAACTCTTCATGCTTGCATCCTTTGTATCAGCAAAGTCAGATTTGTGATTTCTTTTGCAGCTTTACTAATCAATTTGGGCCTCCTTTGCAACCACCACCATAACCTTGGCAACCAACCCATCAATGCACCTTAACAGTCCTTGCCACAAATCAACCCACCACAGTGACCTCGATCAATCAACCTTACCAAGCAGTTCTGCTTCAACATCTCAGCCTCATCATAGAACCTCCAGCCTATAAAACACCTCACAGATGTTGATTTCAACCTTAAAGAAAGGTGTACATCAACTCTGTCAATGACATTGCATTTAGCTTCACTAATCTACTCCAGAAGTATCGCTTGACATTAACCATGACCTCAACAAATCAGTCAACTCCTGGCCTTACCAATACACGCTGTTGAAATTTTAATCCTTGTTTGTTCATTCCCTTGCAACCATACACTTGTTATAACATAGGTATATTCTGGAAATGTTACCAACATTGGTTAATAGCAATTTTACCATGAAAACATTGACTTGTATAAATAAAATTTGTCATAGTGTAAAATTAAAGGTATTGTAAATTTTACAATGATATATATAGTAATCAACTTATATTTCATATTAAAGATTTTATTAAGAAAGGTGAAATGTTTTAAGAACTTGAATGCAAATTTACTGCAGAAGATTCAGAAATCAGTGCACTTTCTATACATTTTCACATTAGTAAATTAATTTCTCTTTTAATTAAAGAAACATTCATTACAGTGTCTTATTTTGTAAAAGATCGCTTTTGTGTTCAAATAATATTTTATTTAAATTCCTCCAAATCTCTATGTATTTTTGTGGGAATTATATACTATAGTATAAACTCCCGATCACTTTATATTATTGTAAGTCACTTATTGTTTTAGAAGTAGTTGTAACAAATTTCATGTTAAGTTTAGATAGAGTGTTTTCAATTGTAGTTGTAGGTAATATAATGTCTCTAATTTTATTAACTTTATTAATATCATTCATTTTTTTTAATTTTAAAAATTTGATGAGGTTTTTCTTTTACATTAAATATGAAATAATTAGGATATTGGAGCAGCTTAAAAGTATTTTCAATGTATTTCGCCTCATCATGTAAATATTGAGGGTGGCAAATTCTAAGTAGACTATATATATATATATATAAAAAAGTGAACATTGAAGTCAACACTCAGAGGTGACAGGCTGTTTCACGCTAAACGCAATTGTCAGGCCGCCCAAATTCCCTGTATAATTAATGTGTTTAATTAAAACCATCATTTATTACACATATATATATATATATATATATATATATATATATATATATATATATGTAACAAATGATGGTTATAATTAAACATTAATAAAACTAACATTTGTTTATATTTTTGTTCCCTCCTCCTACATAATGAGTCCATCAGTAAAAAATATTTAGTTTGAAAAAGTCCTTTTGCAGGACAAAAACGCATACTATAGAATTTTTTCCATTTGGTTATTCAACTACCTACCATTATTCTGATATACAGAATTTATAAATCATATTCTCTCTCTCATATATTTTATATTTGTAATCAAAATGTAATAGTCAATTAAATCATCATCCAGTAATTTTATCCCATTGATCAGTTTCATCAGTATTAGTGAATTATTATTACTATAATTTGTTACATATGTGAAACCTGTCATTCTTTAGGTGCTAAATATTATAATGGTTGTATATTATAGGTTGTATGAGCTGTTCTCGGTGTGGACTAGATACTACTTTGTTTCTCTGGATATATTTGTCCCCAATCAATACTGTAAGAAGTTCTGGTTACTTGAATTGTAGCACTTATTTTTTCTATAGTGACTTTTGATCTGTTGCCCAAAAAGCATTGTAGGTAAAGAAAAAGAGGATCTGTAGATTATATGTGAATTTTTATATTACTATGAATTGTAAATTTTAATTGTGTCTGATGTTAGTTAAATGACTAATATCAAATCAGTTCTCACTTCATAATACATATGGGATCTATGTATTGTGTATATATATATATATATATATATATATATATATATATATATATATATATATATATATATATATCCAGACATAAATAGAGAAAAGCTTTCTACTTTAAATCCTGGTAGGTAAATCATTTACGCTGAAGGTAAGTGAAGAAGTAGAAGTTTATAATTTCCCCAAGAAAATACTAGTATGCAGAACTAATGAATACTTCAAAGAACTAAATATGAACCATGAGTCAAAACATGGGAGGTTAATTTGCTTACTTTAAGTTTTGATACAAAAGACTTTGGAGTATGCAGAGCCAAATGAGACCTTATCATCAACATAATGGCACACAGGATGTTTAGCCTAAATTTAGACAGAAGATCTCACCATGTGGGAGCAAAGGTGATGCTTCTTTTCTCATGTTAATAATACAAGTAGATGCTTTCTTTCTTATCTCTTGATAATTTTTCTGGATATTATCTTATCTTTATCTTGGAAAGAGAGAAAAAAACCATCAGCGTGATTATTTTTTTTTACATTTCAAATAAATTCCATTTCCATCAACTTTTTACTTTTAATTCCATTTCCACGGTCATTAATCAATCACAGATCAGTAATTAAATGATTTCTAGATTTTTAGAAGTCAAAAAGCTGTAGATTATTTTTTAATAGAACTGTCTTTATCTTTTTTATTCCTTTTATTACCATTACTAGCAATACTATCAGTAGAACAGGTAATCTAACTCTTGAGATGGAATTCTCAGAGAAATTTTGATATCCATCAACCCAGCTGTTATTTCTAGTGAATGAAGGTAAATGTAAAAAGATGAAGAGAAAAACATCTCTGGAGAATTCAATAATAGTCTACAAGCAGTCATCTTTGAAATGTGTGTGTAACTATACATATGAATGTATACATAGCTATGAAATTACACACAAATATACCAGTATATACATATACACAAATATAATGTACTTACATTAATATATGTGTTAGCTTCATAAATTTGAGGAGGCTTATTTTTATTTTTATTTGTGTTTCTTTTTGCTTGCTGACTTTTGTTTTTTGTCTCCTGAGATTTTGTCTGCAGAGAAAAAAATCAGAGAGAGCTTTACAAGTCTTCTAACCAATGATGGAAAGAAGTGAGTAAAAGCCTGTGAGGTAGACAGTTTGGACTTTTACTTTTAAACTGACTCATGGAACTGAGCAACGTTTCTACATATATGAGGGGGTGCTGAAAAGCATTATACTGACCAGGCTGAGAACATTTTAGCCTCCTCTTTTATACATGTAATTGCATGTGCACAGAAAGAAATGAATATTTTATTGCTATTAACTAAGCTTAGTTTTGGTACAAGGCTACAAGTGTGGAGCACTTAGTGAGGATCAAACTTATACTCAGTAGTAAAAGGTCTGAAAAACAGATTGCTAACCATTATGACATGATGTGCTGCACTGTGAATATTATTAGAAATGGTGATATTCCTGGTCTTAAGAAATTAATGTGTACAGGCAGTGGTGGACTAGCCCACCGGGACACTGGGAAATTTCCCGGTGGACCCCAAAGTGATGGTCCATTTCTTTAGAAATAACCAAAAAAAGTAAAAATTAAAAACAAAAGAAAAATATTGCATAGATGCTGGAACTATTTAAATATGGCATATTTGATGCTATAATATCTTTCAGTAGATAATAGACATTTTCAGTTCTTTGTTTTGGGATTAAGTGGATCCTTTTGACTGGGTCCTTTTACAAGTTTCCCCAGTATAAATTTTCGACTTAGTCCACCACTGTGTACAGAAAAATCACTACATCTCAGCATCAATGAAAATAGAGATTTACATTAAAACTACATTTATGCAACATATAAATGAGTTTCCATTTTTAATGATATATTAACTCAGGCTTTGAACTAAAGACTAATATTTTCTTTAATAATGCATGGAAGCAAATCATTCAAACAAAGAAAAAAAAAGAACTAGAATAAAATTTGTTTGAATTGAAAGAGTTATTTTGTAGATTTTATTTCCTGAATGAATTTATCTGAAAATAAAACGAAAACAAGACCGCTCTATTATGAATGCATTTGGGAGGAAAGGGGGGATAAAACAATACAATAAACTCTTTGATTTATAATTTTTACACTCTGAAAAATAAACAATTTTAAGTTTTATGAAAATACCTACAAGACACAAAATAAATTATAGAAAAAGAATAAATATTTATAGATTTTAAAGTTTTTATTGATATTGCACATGTTACTTAAATATGACTTGAAAACTTTCTAAAGTAATTGATTGGACTGGGTAAATGACAACATCTCACAAATCTATTCCTGATTAATAAGTTTAATATGTGAAAATAGTTAAAAAGTATTTTTTAATTGAAAATCCAAGTTACACACTTTTAGAAATTGTTTTATTTTAATAGTTGTTTTATTTTTCACTTATTATTAATTTTGAAAATGTTTTCTTTACACAGTATCTATTTTTGTATTTATCTCTTTCAAAAAACAAGGCTCTGCCAGAACATCCTCCACCATTGAGCACAAAAAAGCAAGAGTCATTTATAGCATAACCATGAAAAGTGGTAAAAAGCTTTTTCAAACTTTCCAGGTTAGGCTTGAAAATTTGCTGAAACCAATTGTGTAGAGTGTATATATAGTTTCAGATACTTAAGGGCATTATACACTCTTATTTTCTCCCTTTTTCTACCTACCCAAGTAGGAAATGCATTAAAAAAAATTGCATGAAGGAAAGCAAAAAGTAGAAATAGCATCAATTATAATTCACCTGAAATTTTTGTTACTTAAGTATTATTCTATCTACAGAAATTTCTGACAGAAAGTTAAAGACAATAAACCACTGTTATTGTATGTTTTTTTTCTTTTTTTAATCAGTTCGTCCCAAGCAAGGCAATAATGCCACTAAAATGCAAGGGGCTACTGGGTGGTAAAGAGAATGAAACTGGAACCCCAATCCTAAATAAGAAACAAGGGATAAACCTCTCCTCCTATTCAAAAGACCAGAGATGAGTTTTCCTTACAGTTCTCTGATTAATAATGCTGACTGGTATTTGGTATATATTAAATTTTATTACATAATAGCAAATCTATAGGTTAAATGATTACTAAGTGTATTTATATATTATTATAGTGACCAAGGATATTGCATAGTTTAATTTTATAGGATATGAAAATATAATCTATTTAGTGTAGTTTACTGCTTATATTGAGACTCTTCTGCTAAAATTATTTCTTATCAATACATAATCTTAATCATGCCAAGATTAGTCAAAAGCATAGAGTGATTAAATATGGCTTAAACTCCAAGAGATACTGTAATTTGAGGAGATTCTCTTTTGCATATTAATCTGATAATATATTGTTGGTCCTTTGAGAGCAAGTATAATCAGTGTAGTTTAGTTTCAGTCTTAAAGACATAGAAGAAATATTAGATTTTCAGCTGGTAGAAATACTTCAGATATAGTCATGCATCTGAGTACAGACCAAAATTGTGTTCCTTATCTTCAATGATCAGGACAGGAATTTCAATGTGACTGTAAGCATTAAATTCCCCTTAAAGGAAGAGGAAGTACTTAAAAGAAGGAAAACTGTGAAGAATTTTAATGTACTCACCTTTTAATTGAGAAGACACACTTTTAATCGGATCCAACCAGTGCTAATTAAAAAGAAAAATAGAACAAGATTAACAAATAACAAACAAATTGCTAATGTCAATAAATTATGTTATCTGCATATAATAAGATTATTTTATTGTTCAAGTGGATCCATATATTTTCCAGTTATCCTCAGGGAACAGCAGAACATTCCTGTTCTGATAAAGAAACACCATGATTTAAATCTCTCAGTAATATAATTTAAGAAAGATCACTGCATGAACTTTAAGGAATTTTGCAAAAGACTCTTTCATAAGCATTTTTAAGATTTTCAACATCATAAAAAATAAAAGTAAAAGTCAAATTAAGGTCAATGGCCAAATTTTAACTTACAAATTTTATAAACATTAGAAAAATAGTAAACCACTTTTTGGTAGCTCTAAAATGTATTAATTATGAATTTCTTAAAGGAAATGCAGAGCAATAATTTTTGTAATTTGTACATAGACTTTTTTCTCTTCTGCTTTATGGTAGTACAACACTTTGGGTTTTGTATTTGGGATAGATAACTGCTGCTGAAATTAACCTTGCTGGTAAAATATAGTTGAATACATTTCTCAATAAAATAATCTAATAGACTTTATTCTTTGTTGTTAAATTTGGTTAAAATATATTTAAATCTTAAAATAGATTACATAAACAAAAAAATACATTTTATATATTTCTCTATCACAATGACTGCGGTGGGGATTATACCGCCATTATGGACTCCACAATCCTTTTGTTGACTGCATAGTATCTGCTTTGCTAGGGCTATGTATGCTTTTGAATTCAGAGTTTTTCCATCTCCTAGACTGGTTACCAACCACAACTAGAGAGCCTAGTTCGCCCTGTTATTTAACCAGTAGTTGGAGAGAGAGAAGAGATGATGTTATACCTTTTCTAAGAGTATTTGTATCAAAGTAAATGTAACAAACTGAACCAGAATTCAAACTCATTTCTTGTTTCAAACCATTAACCAGTTCACCACCTGCACATTCATTTTATATGTAAAAGTTAATAAAGGTCTTAAAATTATTTGCCTTCATCTCTCCATGGTTAATTATAAAGAAGTGAAATTTATATCTCATTTTAAATTTAAACTATTTTTAAATCTCTTATTTTTTTAATTAAATAAAATTTGCACTTTTCAGTGTTTTTGTGGTACTCACAGGTGATTTAAAAAATGAGCAGCTTTCACATTTGAGTTTAGATTTATAAACTCAGAGCTTATAATTTGATTTGTGTTTCATTTGAGTCATACAAAATGGATTGTGTGCCAATCACAAAAATACACAAGAAGCAGTAAAAACTCTAAACCTCACTTGTGACAGAATGTTAAAATAAAGAATGTGACATATCTGATTGTCACCCTTTTTCATGTACAGGTATAAAAAAAAGCCCAAGCAAATCAAGATGTAAAATATATTATCAAAGTCTTTTGACAATCTATATTTAAAATTCTGTAACATCTGTTAATCTGTCCATCACACACTCTAAAATGGTCATACATTGACTGATCATTACCAAATTTTGGGGAAAAGTGCAAACAGGTAAGGTTTTACTAGGGTGTGTAGCTTAGTGTAATAAATTTTCATTAATCTTTTTGGAAAAATTAAAAGTTTTATTATTTAACATACAAAATACTCCCACTATTTTAAAAACAATTTAATGATTAAAATAACAAATACTTAATATTTAATAAAAATACAATATTGTTTTTTTGCATATCTTTTCTTTAAGTTTTTATATTTCATCAATTAGTTTACAAATCCCAACAAAAATGCTAGTGATAATTTCAACAATGTCAAATACTATGAGGATTTCAACACACGTCAGCATGTTGCAAAAAAATTCTAGTAAAATAAAAAGCAGATAAAAATTTTTCGACCACTGAAATGTTTAAATTTTGCTTTAAGATACAGAAGGAAATGGTGTGTGTGTGTGTGTTCACAGTATAGAAATATATATAAAAAAGAATAAGTAAACATATTTTGTACTTTACTTCCATTAGTGTTTCATTTGCCATCATAATTTTCCTACTTAAATATTTAAAAGTTGAAGTTTTTTGTTTCAATATGGAAAGTATATTTTTTATTAACAAAAAATATAATTACTACACATACAAAGCAACATAAAAGGATTCTTGGGATAAAATCCAAAATGATGAACTAATATAAGGATAAATGCAATAAAAGAATAGACATGTTATTTTGAAGAATAAGCTAATTTTATTTACATGTAACCTGGATTCTGTTTTATTTCATTTATGTTTTATAAGTTTTGTAGCATTTTTAATACCCTTTAACTTACTTTTCAGATTTCAGAGTCTATATTTTCATAGCCTATTCAGATACAGCAATGGAGAGAATTAGGACATACATTCATGGAAATAACTAAATTCATAACGTTGTGAAATAAAATCTCAATGAAGAAAAACCCAGGTATTAAGCATCTCCTCTCGAGCAAAAATATTAATGAGATATTTACTCAAGAGGCAAGATAAAATTTATGCATTCAGATTGTGAATATATTCTTATTATATTTCAGTCTTCAAATCCTTAAATTTTATTTCCATATTAAACATAAGTTCAGCTGGTATAAATATCTTTATAATGCTGACTTCAAGATATTGGTAATAAGAGTTAATAAAGATGTCCCAAAGAGGATTCTCTTTCCAAAGGCACAATCATATTTTTATAACATTATTATATATTAGCTTAAATAGTAGAAGAGATAAAAGAAGGAATAGAGGTTTAATTCAAACATTTATTTTACACAGCAGATAATTATTTTTCAACATAATCTCCTTCCTTGTCAATAAGCCATTGATCCCATAAACTTAACAATATAGAGGGAAAATTTCAGATTTAAATACAGCTAATAACTCAAGTTTCCAACATTGACCACTACCATAATATGAGTCAAGGTTTATTATTTGAGAAATATTTAATATTTCTATCCTGCATAGATAAAAAATGCAGATCTTTGCTGTGTTAAAGAAAAGAATAAGGAGCATAGATTATTAAGAAGGAATAATAATAATGATTTTAATGAATAAAATTTACTCATAATGAAAAAGTTTGAGATTAGTTTCATTGAAATTTACTGATTCTGAATACCTCTCTCTCTCTCTCTCTCTATATATATATATATATATATATATAATATTAAAAGATTACTTTTAAATATCAATTTTATCCTGACTTAGAAAATTTCTTGGTAAAATTTCCAGTCTTCAGTGGGTTCTGGTTTTAAATGATATTTCCATTTTCTTTTTCAATCCCTTTTTTTACTGTTTTATACACATGCATATTCATAAATTTAAAATTCTTTTACATGTGCACATTCATGACATTTTGCTTTTGTATACAACTTTCATTTTTTTCAGCTGTAGACTGGAAATATTATCAAGAAACTTCAAAGTTTGATATTTAAAAGTTAAGTAATCTTTTCATATAATATAATTAACACTCTATTTTTAATATTTGAAATATTGAGCACTATATATAAAAATATCTGCTGTTTCTTAAAGTGTGCAGCTTATATTTTTTATCATAAAGAAACAACTTATACAAAGACTTAATTAGCAATGTTAATATGATTAATAGCGAAATCACTTCGATAACAAGACTTAATGAGATATTTACTTACTATCAATTCCTTGAATAATATGATCCTTATATATATATTATATTTTTGTTTAAATTTATGTATTTTTATTAAAAGAGGAACAATTACTTTGTAGAGTATTTTTACAATAAAACTTGAAAATTTTGTCTTGATTTTAAGCAAAATTATTGCCCTGGAATACTTTAAATATTTTCATTAATTTTAAATCCTATTTTTTAAAAAGTGTAAAATATTTTATTTTTTTAAACAAAATTTTAAAGGAATTTCTCATAGAAAAAATTGACCAATT
Source organism: Acanthosepion esculentum (assembly GCA_964036315.1). Classification (NCBI taxonomy): domain Eukaryota; kingdom Metazoa; phylum Mollusca; class Cephalopoda; order Sepiida; family Sepiidae; genus Acanthosepion; species Acanthosepion esculentum. The sequence goes on from OZ038480.1 coordinate 76,671,669, forward strand.
ATATGATAATTTTTACAATGCCAAATATCCTAAAACTTTACCAAAATTTAAAAAAAAAAGGCATTTTGTATTATAACATCTGAAAACTGATAAAATCTCACAAGAATAATTAGATTGATATTTGATCTTACCAACTAGACTTTTATTTAAAAATTGCATCATTTAATTTGCCTTATAGTCAGTGATGGATACAAGATGGCTTGTGTATCTACATTTGGATAGCTTCAAAGTATATGAAGTACAAGGTCAGTCTTGAGACATCCAATTTGATCATACAAACATATTTTTAAAAAAATATAGAAATAGTGTGAAAAAAGATTACTTACTGGTTGATTATTCTGGTCGAGGTATCTCAAGCCAAAATAATCTCTCTCCAAGAGATTAACATGATCAAAGACTTTGCGGATCAAAGAGCTGCCTTTGGCACTGGGCTGGAATGAAAAAATAAGAAAATAAATAACAAAAAAATATTGAAGTGGAGTAATTTGATTCTATTTGAAGGCTATGCAGACAAATATCAATGCAATTAGCTTCATGTTGGCAATGAAGTAAAGTTTGCTATCATAAAAAATGGAAAGATTTACTTTGAAGCAAATCAGAAAAAAAAGAATAAAATCAGAAATTCTAGGCTTTTAGTTAATCTAATTTCTCAATGAGACAACCAGAATACTGAAATGTTAAGAGTGGTTCAAATGAAATAGAATAATTAATTATTTACAAATTGAATATTTGAAAAATTTTTCTAAAAAAAGGAAAGACTATCATTGAAAGTGACATCTGAACTTTTGATAAACAAATATTTTCTATAAAGGTTACTAAATTTACATCCTAAAAAAATCATAACTATAAGATAAGCACCTGTGGAGACAAAAGACATTGGAATTACATATAAAAAAAGAAAAGAAAGTAGAACAAAGAGAAGCTATTTAATTTTATAGAAATTATAATAGACTTCATATAAAAATCTCAAAACTTTTTCCTAAAATACAAACTAAACATAAATATCTTACTGATAAATAGCATTAACTTTATATGCTAATCTTTATTGATAACAGTTTATAGCATTTAAGTATATTATATAGGCTTAAGTAAAAACAATACTAGTAATGTTCTTCTGCTTCCATAATTAACAATAGATACAACTGCTTTGCATGAGTAGTAATTATGAAAAGTGTATACTATCTCATTAGATGAAAAGCAATGAAACTACAATATTGTTGCATTTCAAAGAAAAAAAAAGAAAAGTAGCAATGAAAGCTGAAAAATAACATGTGCCAAACTTAAAATTGTCAGTCACTGGAATAATAATTGAGTGAAAACATTGAAATATCTAACTGACACAGTGAACATACATGGCACTATGACAGTTATGAGGATCATGGTGCATTATTTACTTTTATGCTAGCCAATGAATATTAACTTTATTATGAATAAAACCACTTTTCTTTTGCTATTTATAAAACTAGATGAGACAGGAAGCAGTGTTTTTTGTATTTTTTTTCTAATTCTAAATAAGAGAAAAATATGTCCACAGTTCAACTTTGCTCTCAGACTTATGATGTTCACTTAAGGAAAATTATAGAATTTTGTTATTGTACATGTTTTTTTTCTTTCTGTTATCCAAAATGTTGCTTGAAGTTATAATTGAATCCCCAAATGACTGCCAGCAAATTTTGTTCATAAATTAAATTATTTTCTTTTTTTTGACATTGTTTTACAAAGTGCAACAAAAGAAAGAAATAATTAGATCAATGGCTGAGAGAGGGAAACATTAAACTTTTACAGCTGACAATATATTCTTTTGATAATTTATTATTTCTTCAGTTTAGAACAATCTACAATGAAGAAATTTTATGCATGGACAAGCACACAGAACGGCAACCAAAAATATAAAAGATTATCTAATAGAAAATATAGATTTGCATATTCTTTATAATGAATTTTTATCACAAAAGGAAACAGAAGCATCCTCCTCTATGCATGTGTTTTGATGTTTATGCATGTGTATGAATATGTAAAGCAAATCTAATATTCCTAACTTATTGCATGAAATGCAGAGAAAACTTCAATTATGAAAGCTGAAACAAAGGCAACAGAGGAAAACAAATTAAGTTGAATAACAGAAAAATTGCTTTTTCCAAGTGAATTATGAGATTTTTGGATAACATTTCATTTCCTGCTCACAAAGTGTAACTTTGGTCAACAAGTGCATATACATAAGAAGGGCAGCTAATGTATAAAGATTATACAAAGGGAAAACAGGGAATAACAGATTTTCAAAGCAAGAAACTTACATAAAATGTGGCTTCAGAGGGATTCTGGGAAATTATCTTGTAATGTTCAAATGGCATTATTATGGCAACAACAACAAAATCAATAAAAGACTTATCAAGTTTTTTCCTTTTATCTTCATATTGATTTGTTTTATTCCTGACAAATTTTAATGAATGCTTTCTTTTATCTCGAGTGAACACAAATGTAAACATTATAATTGGTGTACTGGAGGCTATAAAGTATTTAATAAATGAAAAATAAAAGTGATTATTTTTTTCATATACATTGGATATCAGAACATAATGAAAAGTAAATGAATTACAAGGATAAAACATTGAAATATTCAAATTAGAACAAATTTTCAGAATTTAGGAAAATGTGTATGAAAGAATTATTAAACATAAAAAGGAATTACCATACTGACAAATATTTATAGAAGAAAATCAACCAGAAAAACCAAAAATGCCTATAATGCTTCATTGCTCAAGTATATTTCAAAAACATTTCAAAGCTGATAATTGCTAATGGAAGTATGTATTGCATGTATTTTTATTATAAAATATTATTATTATATAGTTTTTATGATGAAAATCTCTTGAATTGGATTTCTAAGGTTATAGTAAAAATTCTGACAAACCTGACACTTAAAATTTCAGTCTTGGTAACAAATCAAATATCCAAATAACTTCTGTCATCCTAGAGATTAACAAAGCAACACTGGAAGATAGTTTTATATAATGTATGAAATGAAATGTATATGCGTGCTCTTATGGAAGGAAAGCAAGTTTAAATACTGTATAAAGAGAGATTTTGTAATAATGTAATGCCTAGGTTATATCATTGTGGCAAATTTCTGTGTGCAGATAAGTGTAGTGGGGTGAGGTTGTCCAAGTTTGGGTAATAAGAAAGCAAATTAATTTAAAATGAATGTGAGAGAAAAAAGGTAAATCAGATTTGGGTTGGAACTATTTTACTCCAACAAGCTATTTTGGTAAATAAACTTTACAAAGTTGTTTATGTTGCTTGTTACAGTAGCCAAGTCCTGGGTGGGTGAGATAGATTTACTTCTGCTTGCTTAGTCACAGCCACATTTGCTCTTCAACATCAGGAATTCATATGTTAAAAAGAAACAATTTAAAAAAAATATTAGCTCACTCAACAGGATTGATTTAAAACAATACAATGAAAACAGGCTCCCTGTATTAATATATTCAACAGGATTTCACTTTGGAGAAATTTGGGGTAATGTTTGGCTATTACCATTTTGTAGAAAAGTTTTTTTTTTGGTATTGTCAATCTTATTAACATCATTAAAAATAAATGGAACATTTCTAGATAAATGTTAAATATTTTGAAAAAAAAAAATGACTTAAAAATTTGGAGTCTGATTAATGCAAGAAGAAAATAGATAGTTTTGTGAAAAAGATGAATCAATAAATCCATAGCTTGACATAGATATTAGTTGAATTTTGATTTGAAATTTTCACAGTATACTGTTTGATCTATATGATTAATGTAGAGTGAGTGGCCATGGCTAAATGTAAAATAAATGATAGAACTGTCCAACAAACAGAACTGACAAAGTTTGTAATAAGCAATAGCAAAAAAAAAAGAAAGAATAGGAAAGAACAGGGCAAAAATAAAATAATATAAAGCAAGCAAATAGTATATAGAAGGCAAATTAACAGTAATAAAGCAAAGCAACAGTAATATGGCAAAAAGTTCACAAACTAAGAATTGGAGTTGACAGACAAGAGCAAGTTTGGACAAGCGAACTTAAACATTCTGACTTCAAGACAAGACAGACTTGTGTGAAAGCCAAATATTGGCATTGTTAATTAATATATTCATCAAGCAGACTCTACTTTTTGACAGAGTTTTCCATGTCAGATGTTTCCCAATACCAGATATGAACCCAAAAAATAAATGGAAACTCTACAACTTTCTTACTCTAGATGCAAAATGGCTGGATAAATATTTAAAAATTTTACAGAACACATGACCTTTTATATTAATTCTTTTTATTTTTTTTGCTCTTAAATTTTAAAAAAGCATTGTCCTCATCTTTGTCCCCATATTTATTACAAGGTTTCGGCCGTTGTACGCTCCGGCCTTCTTCAGGTGGTTGGAATGTCAAACTGATATACATGGAATACTTTGAGGAAATGGCATTAGAATCTATATCTCTAAAGCCAACTATATAGTTAAGGTACATAGATGACACCTTCATACTCTGGCCACACCAGGAAGATGTTCAGGTTCTACCAAACCGTGTGAACTCAATAAGACCTTCGATACAGTTCACAATGGAGAAAGAGAGTAACAACACACTCCCATTCCTGGATGTTCTAATATCTCAAAGAGAGCATCTGTATACCGTAAACCGACATTTATCGGACAGTACCTCAATTTCAACTCCCACCATCCATACAGTGTAAAGAAAGGGATCATCCGCTGCTTACAACACCGAGCAAAAGTCATAAGTGGTGACCCAGAGACATTAGATAAAGAATTGGGCAGTATAAGTAGTACCCTACAATGTAACAACTACCCTGGGTACATGTCAGCAGCCCCAACAAACTGGGATAGGCGGGTACAAGAGGAGGACAACAACATTCAGAAAACAGTCTACCTGCCTTATGTGAAGGGGTTATCAAAGAAAATACAAAGGATCTGCGGTCTATATAACATCAGGACAACCTTCAAAAGCTTGACAACACTTCACAGATATCTCTCCTGAGTAAGACCCCCCATAGAGGAGAACATGAATAAAGACTGTATGTACGCTATCCCATGCAGTTGCGGAAAGAAATATAAAGGGGAAACAGGTCGCCCCCTAAAGGTAAGGCTTCAAGAACACCAAAAAGCTGTAACATGAGGGGAAGTGGAAAAATCAGGCATGGCTGAAAACATATGGAGAAAGAAGGGAGATCAGCACCTTCTATGGGATCAGGTTGCGATCATAGACAAAGAACACCATTGGAAAATTCATGAATTTAAGAAATCAGCACATATGCTAGGCCACAAAAATCTCCTGAGCCGACCAAGCATAGAAATGAATACAATATGGGAACCAGTAATAAGGAGTGCCAGAGAAAAGCGATAATAACAACAAAAATTGCAATATGAGCTCTGGTAAAAACATGCATGATAACAGCAAAAATTGCAATATGAGAACTGGTAAAAAATGGTTGCTGAAGACATTAGGTTTATAATACCCAAAAATTCATATCCTGATGTCCTCAAGGACACATGGCACAGTGGATAAAGGTGTTAGTTAGATCCAGTGACAAAGAGTGTGAGTTCAATACCTGGTTAAGGCAGTGGAGAACTTTCAGAGGGAAATTAACAGAAGATAACTGATAACTGACATCCATTAAACATGGTACGTGGAACTAGAACAGTCTACCCCAGTGAGTGAAATAAAGGGTTCAGTTCTACATTCCAACCACCTGAAGAAGACCGGAGCGTACAACAGCCGAAACCTTGTAATAAATATGGCGAGAAAGATGAGGACAATAGTCCAAATAATGTAAATAATATTAAAATTTTATTTTTCAAGTAACATTTGCAAATATTTATAAGCAACCACTATATAAAAAAGAAAATGAGAAAAGTCCAATAACCTTAGAGGAACTAATTATTTATTCTTGTTTCTTTGCTATGCTTATATTTTAAAAGTATGGTAGATATTTTCAACATCTATGAAATCATAGACCATCACTTTCTGTTAAAATTCACTACAGTCAACAAACAAGACATCATTTTCACTTGGAGAGCCACTGCTTTCTCCACTGTTTTTCTTAGTAATGGAGGCCCTGGCCATTAAGGGAATGTTCTGTCAGGGAGATTAATTACTGAAATCTAAAAGAAGACCTTAAGATAAATATGCCCTGTCCATTTTTTATGTCGGAACAAAGGTATTTGACAGATAATTACTGCTATCATTTTGAGCATTGCAATACAATCACATTGAATATCAAGCAATATATTTCACAAAATAACAAAATTAAAATCCAAAAGGAACAAAAGTCCTGGATCATGCAATTTGCAGAATTTTTAGTTGACTGAAATATTTTTTGATTTGGATCAAAAGAACTTGTACTGATTTTAGTTTAATAATACTTAAATATAATTGACAGAGAAGGTAATTCCATTGGTTGTCAAAAAGTTGGTAACTTCTATATATAGACTTCTGTTAGTCTGTCCGTCCATCCATCTGTCACACCATCTAAAATAGCCATACATTGACTGATCGAAATGAAACAGATAAGACGGTAAAAAGTACAGTTGGTGTATAGCTTAGTACAATAAATTTTCATTAATGTTTTTGAAAAATAGAGACTTTTATTATTTAACATACAAAATACTCTCACTATTTTATAAACAATTTAATGTTTAAAATAAATACTTATTTAATAAAAATGTAATATTGTCTTTTGCATATCTTTTCTTTAAGTCTTTATATTTCATTGATTGTTTTGCAAAAATGAACAAAATGTAGTTTTGTAAATTTTGACAAATATTGTTAGCAATAACTTCAACAATACTAAATACTGTGAGGATTTTGACACATCAGCATGTTGCAAAAAGATTCTAGTATTTAAAACTTTCTAAATGCCTTGATTACATATACAAATTTTAACATGAGGACATTTGTTAGAAGTCTTATGAAATCACTTTTTTCAGTTAGCACAAAACAGAGAAGTTAGAGAGTTATTTATAAAGTTGCTGAAGATGAAAAGCCATACTGATTTGCAGAATACCTACAAGTTGAAACATCTCTAATGATGATGAATACCATTAGTCTTATTCTTTCTTATTTGGCATACATAATCCTATTATATATGCATGTTGATTTACACATATATGATGTGATAATGAAAAAAAGAGTAGTTAATATTGGAGTGTTTCTTGACATAGGTTAAGAGGAGTATGATTTCAGATTATATTCTTTATGAGATAATCTATGATTACTGAAATTCAAATCATAATCATTATGATCTCTTTTTTTGCTCTTTAATTACAAAGACACCAAATACATCCAAGAAATGAATATTTAAAGGCACTCAGAAAAATACATATATCAATGAGATTCATAATTATGCTATAAAAAATATTTACAAACTTTATATGAGAATTATTTACAAAAAATATTGTCTATTGTTGCTGGTATGTCACTCTGGCTGATGGAGTAGAGACAATGATTTTTCCTTGCTTATTTCTTTCCTCATCAATAAAACTCAAGGAAACAATTTTGTAATTGGGGGTTAAAACATATAAAAGTATTTCCCCTGGGAGAATATTTTTCTTTGTCAAGTTATACTTTACAAAAAAACACTTGGAAACTAGTGGCCTTTTTGGATTGGATATTATTCTACAAGGTAGAACATTTTAACTGTGTTATGCTAGGATATGCTGTTTTTGCTGCATTATGGTAACAGACATATAAATACACAAATATACAGAAATCAAATCATTATAATAAATATATTCTGGATTGAATACAGACAAGTTTTCTTGTTTCAGATTTTCTGATTACAAGGTATTTTGCTGCAACCCTCATGCACCATAAAGTCCTGGGTAATTGAAAAAGGGAAGGTCTTCAGTATGAATGCACAGAGAAAAATAATCTTTTTCTCTTTTTTGTGGTGGAGCAAGCTTAATGGTTATTTCATATATGCATTCTATAATCAAATTCACATCAGCATGATGCATGCTTAGTTGGTTACATGATTAGCAATATGTCCTCGAAAATTGATCTCACCCCATGCAAGGCAGTAAAGCCACTAAGAGACAAGCGGTTGCTGTGTGTGGAAGAATTAATAATGAACAGGAAGAGAAAAGAGTAATCAGGAGGACTGTAGATAGCAATTGACATTGCATTTAAATTTTTGCAGATTAAAGTTGACTGGAAAGCATGGAGCTGGAAGGGAGTTCCACAAGTGAGAAGTGTGAGAAAAGAAACTGTTAGCGTACATCTACATCTAGCTAGCTCAACTGTGAACTGATAAGATCTCAACGCCAGTCTAGTACTACACGTAACAGCTTGTTTTAGTTATTAAAGGAAACTTTGCAAAGATTATTAATGTTGTGGAAAAATTTGATAATAAACTTGTATGATTTAAAACTATTGATTCAAATTGTATCACAACAGATACCTCTTTGTGTTTGCTCCAAATATTTGCAAACATGTCTTCCATGAGGATGCCATTGTTCACTGATAGAGTGAGGTACCATATAGACTCCTACAAATTTGGTTCCCATGACTACTGGCAGCTCTGTTAGAGTGTGTTATATAAGGGTAAATCCTTAATCTCTCCCTTTTTCAATGATTTTGAAGTGTTATCTTCTGCTTTGCTCATAAATTCTCCTCCAGTTCTACATTCAACAGGTTTGCCTTTGCTTGACTTTTCACTTTGAACTGATTCTCTACTGTGTGATATGCATACAACTCTCTACATGGTTTCCGCTATTATCATCAAACTATATCCCCACAAAGTATGTGGCCTCGATGGTATTCTTGCAATCATCCTTAAAGAAATGTACTCCTGAACTGGCCCCTGTTCTCTCCAAGCTCTACTCTTGCTGTTTTTGCTTTTCAGCTTGTTGGAGATCCTTATCTGTAGTTTCTGGAAAAATGTCTGATCCTTCAAACTATCAATCTATTAGTCTTCTGCAAAGTACTAGAGGTTCTAATCAACTCTGAATTGGTAAGAAATCTCACCTTATAAGGTCTGCTTTCAAATAAACAATATGGCTTTCACTTCTCTAGATCAACTGCCAATGTCTTCAAGGGTATCACTAAAAGAATCTATTAAGCAGAAAGATAGATAATAATGATAAGAATGGTGAAGCTCTGTCTGTTGCTTCAGATATCTTGAATGGTTGTAGCATTTCTAGCTGTTTCTTTGATTTGATCCAATCTCTCTCATCAAATCACACAATGAAAGTTGCCTTGAACATCCACTTTTTGCATTAATGTGGGTATCCTCCAGAGCTCTATCCTTGAACCTACTTTATTCCTTATTTCATAAATGACCTTGATATCATCATTTCTTGGCTCAGTATCTATGCTAATGACACAACTATTTACTCCTGTCTTAGTATTAAGCCTAATAGGTTCAATAAAATCAAATTGGTAGCTGATCTTGAAAATTACCTACAAACTGCTGTTAACTGGGGCTTAATTTTAGCACCTCCAAAATGTTTTCTGTTAATCATCTTAGAGAGCCTCTTTTGCCTGCCATCAGCATAACTGATGCTAATTTCCAGGAGAGCAACTCATTGCACATTCTTGGTCGCACTTTTCCCACTGACATGAAGTGGAATGGTTATATCGAATCAATTGCTAGGGTTGCTGTTAGGAAAGTTGGTTCACTATGACAATTTTTCTTGCCAGAATCCATCATGTACCTTTATAAGTCTACCATTTGTTCATGCATCAGATATTGCCACCACATCTGGTTTGTTGCTTCTGTAATATATCTAGAGATACTTGACAAAGTCCAATGAAGAATGTGCAATTTTATTGGTTCTGATTTGGCATCTCAGTTATTTTCCCACTGCCATAACATAGCTTCCCTGTGTCTTTTCTATAAATATTTTCATGGTAATTGTTCTGATGACCTTTCTTCTTTGATACTTTGACATCATGAATTTAAGCATACTACTAGATTGGCAGTTAGGTCTCACCATTTCACTGTTGAAATTACTAGATGTAACCAGATATAATACAATGTAATAGTTTCTTTCACACTTCTTGCTTGCAGAACTCTCTTCCAGCTTCTTGCTTTCCTGTCAACTATGATTGTCAAAAATTTAAATGCAATGTCAATTGTCATCTTTTATCTCCTTGAATCATGTTCTTTTATTATCCTCTGTTTCTTTCACTCTCAGTAACCCCTTGTGTCTTAGTGGCTTTTATCACTTTGCATGAGATAAATTAATTAAAAAAAGGAAAAGAGATGTTAATGAACAAAGTAATAAAAGTTAACTTAATCCAGAGAGTGGAGATAATGAGTGTTGTAGTAAAAATAGTTATTTTTATGAATTGACTGATAACAGACATCAAAGGTGTTGGCAAATCAGATGAGAATACAACATTCCATTTGTATTCTTATAAAATCTGCAATTATTTAAAAATACTTAGTATTTTAAGTTGAGATAATCTGTTTCACTCATTCCTTACTCCTTACATCTTCCACTTCAAAACACTTACCCACAAGCCATTATACCAGCTCTGGGAATTCTTCTTACTGTTATTCAAAGAAACTAAAAGAATGTATATTCTCCAAAGAGAATAGATAAAAGTTCAAAGTAAAAATGATCCGGTACAAAGGTTGTACTTCTTCAAGATAACATAAAATATGGGAAGAAGGTGGGAAACTTGAAAAGATATGAATTTGAGCAGCATAAAATCTTCAATGAATAAAAAATCTTTACTAATAAAAGAATTTGTTAAGACTTGATGAATTTAGGAGAAAATCCAAACATTGTGACTTTTCTTTTTTAATTTATCTTTTATCAATCACTGAGTTTCATCAGGCTTGAAAGATTGATACCTATGAAAGTGAAGATGATTTACATAGGATTTTCTATGTGCCATGTCTCTTTAGAACATTGGTAATCATGGCTCTCCACAATTTCCTGACCTTTATAGCTATTAATAAATTTTGTCTTTTTGCTATCTTTCCTAAATCTTGTTCCAGTCAATATATATATATATATATATATATATATATATATATATATATATATATATATATATATAATTGCTTAAAAATTATTTTGTTTGGGTACAAAAATAAAGTTAGCAGATACAGACTTGATGTGGTCCCAACATGAGATGTACATTTCCTAAAAAGATAACTGAACTTTGCAATATGATGGTTTCCTATGGCCTAGTTGACAGGGCACACTTTGCTGAAAAATGATTTCCCTGATTGAAAAGGTGAGTACATGGTCAATTATCTGTTGGTAGGCACATCTTTCTAGGCCAGTTGACATTAATTTCACATTAACTTGAGGGGCTGGACGTACTCTCTTAACTTGCCCACAGTCCAGACCTTGCATCATAGGTTACCACCTTTTCCAAGGAATGGGTCATTTCCTGTACCGAATGAAGTTCAAGATGAGTGCAGGGAATTTTTTGCCTCTAAACCAGACAAATGCTATAAGTGTGGAATTGATCTTGTGGTATAATTATAGACACTATACAATAGAATATGATGGGATATATTGTGAAGATTAAATGATTTTCTTATATAATTTGTTTGAACTATTAAAGCTTCAACTGGAGATATATATATATATATGTATATGTATGTATGTGTGTGTGTGTGTGTATGAAATACTTGGGTATAACTAAAAATATATGTGTAAAAAAACAATATAAATTTTAAAAAATTAATCTTATATATAACAATTTTCAAGTACATTTATTATATATAAAAATAGGTTCAACCCCAACTTCAATCTAAAGAATGGCACACTTATTAAAAGAGAAAGTAACTTAAATGGAAAATTCTTGGATTTGAGACCCAATTAAATTTAGTACAGTTTGGTGTGTTAATAACATATTAGAGCATAAGGATTAGATTTACAATTCTCATCATAGTTATGTAGAAATACTTAAAACAAAAAACAATGATTGATTGATTGATTCATTCATTTTCTATGACTTTGTAGGATATTTAAAGCCAGAAAAATTTTTTTGAGATAATAATGGTTTAGTGATACAAGTCTTACTAATTCATACCTTTCCCAATAGCATTTGAATGTAAGGGAATATAATGAACCCAATGGGAATTGGCACACTGATTAACAATTCAGAGCCATTATCCATTACACCAACTGCATATCCAAGCTTACAGCACCTGGCATTCCTAGGTGGTCACCCATCTAGATACTGACCAGGCTGAATATTGCTTTCAATTTGATGTGGTCATATGCTGCAAACATCAATAAAGGAAAATATAAAACAATATAAATAAAAAAAATGTATCTTTGTCCTCAACATCAAATTTATTTAAATATTCAAGCATTGTCATTTTTATTGATTCCAACCAAATTTAGTGTAAATCATAGGGCTGTTATATCTGACACATTTTTCCTAGATTACAAAATACTGAAGTATTCTATAAGATTTTGTACCACAAAAATATATTAAATGTAGATAGGTGAAAGCAGTCAACTGAGGTGGAGAGAAATAATAAATTTGAAACATAAAAGTAACAATCATTAAATGGGAAAGTCATGAACTAATGAGAGCAGCATTTAATCACTGATGCAGAGAAAAATGTATCTACTTTTGAAATCTGGTTAATATAGATGGACACTGAAAAGTCCATGACCTGATCCACTTTTGAAAATCTGACCAAATATCAGAATTTAAAAAAATTCCTTCTTGGACTACCCAAATCTAAAACCTAAAATTCTTCAATGGATGTTACCACTTTGTCATTGTTAAGCTGTCACAACTTGAAATCAAAGCACAAAATGATACATAACTACATAAACAGCAATAGAAGTAATTTGTTATACAAATGTGGCATGTGTGGTGAATCAGGTTTGTTATCATTATTCTGCTAAGACTCAGAAATGAAACTGAACTGTATTGTATTTGATAAATTAACATTTCAATAATCAGAGAGCTAATGAACAGTACTTCATATACATCCCTATATGATTCAATACTTCAGAATAATAAAATATCCTAATTAAAACATATTGGACAATATATATTCTAAAATATTACATTATATTTTATACACTATAATACTGTTTATTTTGATATATTAATCTTTGTTAAAAACATATTCACAAAAGTCAGTATTAAAAATAATAATGTTAAAACTAACCTTAATTTTTTTATCAATGATAACATTAAACAATTAATAATACAGTGTAACCCGGATATAAGAGACCCGGATATAAGAGAAACCCGGATATAAGAGAGCTTTTCTCTGGTCCAAAATTAGAGCCATACTTACCTAAACAAAATAGACCAAACTCAGATATAAGAGAAACCCTGATATAAGATACTTCTTCTCCGGTCCCGACAACTCTCTTATATCCGGGTTACACTGTACTATTGGTAATGTAGTTGTTATACAAGGATGCTTAAACTTAATAGTAACAACTATGAACTGCAGACTTCCCTTTAAAAACAATCAAGAAGAAAATATATATTTACATCAATTTAAAAACTATTCTAAAGGAAAAAATATGAATTAAATGTTTTCATAACAATGAAGAGTAAGAAAATGTATGTATTTTTGATCAACAGAGAAAGGAAGCTTCTAGTAGTTTGGTAAGTGGTCTCACTCTAAACATGACATTCAAGAACATGTGATAGAACTCTCCTTTTTTTTTTTTTACAACTATTTGAGAAGTGACTGAAACAAACATTCAATGAACCATAACTTCTTTATCTAAATTCCTATCTTTTCTTTCTTTTTCATTCAGAAGAAAATTTATCTCAATACAAATCTCACTGCTGAAATGATTGACTGATTTTAAATATCTCCAATTCCTATGTGTCTCTGGAGATTCAACTACTTCTTGAGGTGTGGAATTAAAACAAGCTGAAACTTGTTTTCTCACACCTGAAAACCATTTCACCCTTCTGCTGCCTCACTCTCATATCTTCCAGACAATAAAAAAGATCTTTCTTTCAATCACTTCAGGTTTTAGTAGGGAAGGAATAGATACTCTTTGTCTTTGCCAGTTGTAACTTATAAGAAACAAGCAAAATAAAATGTTGCAGAAAATTTTATTGATTATGCTCTAATAAATAATTTCTGATAGGAACTGTAATTCATATTGTCTATAAAATTATGCAAATAATACCTAACTATGAAGTAGTGCTGAAAAGTTCTTGGCCCAACTACTTTTCAAAATCTGACCAAACATTTGGTTGGGTGAAGATATTTTCAGCACCCCCTTGTATATATATTAGTTTTGATTTGTGAGTAAGACATGTCCATATTTCTGGAGAATTCAATAAAAACTGACTGTCAATAGTATAAAAAACTGTATTATTCAAATCTGTTTCTTATTGATATAAGTGTTATGAATTAAACACAGTTAGACAGTAATATAGCTCACAATTACAGATATAAATATAATGGCAAAAGGAGTTTGTGAAATTGCTTGGAATGGTTTTATATTGTTGTAAATTTAATAAAGGTGTAATAAAAATTATAGCATTATTGTGTTATCTTTTAGTAAAGCTGATTTACAATGCAATTATTTTCTTTTCATTCATCATTATATGTATAATTTAAAATCTAAAATTCTGTCCTCAATTATGCTGCTTTCTTTACCTGAAAAATAAGTTCTATAATAAGTCCAATACAACATCTAAATGTCTCCATAAGAAATTGGTTTATATCTTTAGAACTACTAGACTGAAAAATTCTTTACATCTCAATTCCTTCATAAATCTTATTCATTGGGATACTATAAAATTATATAGGATAAATATTTACTCTAGTTTACTGTTTTATAATTTGTTCTGTAATTGAAAACTTTCAAGACACAATCCACAATTTTTTGTATGCTCTTGTCACTGCTATACTGCTAAGTTCATTCTTAGGCAGTATAAATAGCTTTTTTTTCAATTGAGATATTTTTTATTCATTGTAAAATCTGTAACACTTCTTCTTCATTTACATGCTATGTCCCTGCAGGATGTAGACAGTCATGGCTCTCCACATCCTCCTATCCCTTGTAGTTCTCAATAAGTTTTATCTTTTTGCTACTTCTCCCAAAAACTGTTGTCATCCACTTGATAAAGCCCACTAGGTATGTCACATGTTGATTCCCTTTGTCTCACTTTACCTCTATTCACCCTGTGAGTATCAGGTTTTCTAAGCCGTTCATTCTTATTACGTGTCTCAGAAATTTCAGCTGCCTCTTCAAGTATAAGTTTCCTCTTTGTTTGCATACTCTCCAAAACCACATCATTGCCCACATGTTCAGTCCATGGTATCCTCAGCATCCTTCTGTAGAACCGTATTTCTATTGCCCTAAGTCTCTTCTTCATCTTTGTAGAGACCTTCCAACATTCGCTGCCTGTATGCAGGCTGTTTGCTGCCAGTATATGTTCTTGATTATTCTAATATCTTTCCCAAATATATCAAGGTTGCTAAGCAGTTCCAACAGATCTTTGTTGTATACTTTATCAAACGCCTTTACATAATATATAAGCCAGGTACATGTCCTTCTGCATTTGTATTGCTCTTTCTGATAACATTCTTGTTTCGATGTCCTTAACGAACCTGCACTGTTCTTATCCTATCTCTGGCCTGATTCTCCTGCATACTCTATTCATAACACATAAGAAACATTAATAAGAGACTATAATTATCAGGAGGCAAAATTTAGATTTAATATTTTCATGAACACACCTTTCTATAAGCTGGTATTATACATCTTAACTAATACCATTGATGTTTACTGCAAGTTAAGACTAATCATACTATAAGAAGCCTGTAAAAAAAAAACACGCTCAAGGTTCAAGCAATGATTTAAACATGGTTAATCAAAGAATTCATTTCTTTCATAAATAAAATATATTATTATTTATAAGTTAACAAATCCAAAATATCATATTTTACAATATTCATAATTACTTTTCAACTGAAAAAACAAATTATTTCTGTTAACATCACAAGAAAAAGTGAGTTTGATGGTAACCTAATAACATTTGCCAGTTGCTAGTATAATTCATTTAAATGCACAGATTGAACAACAGGTATTGATGTATATTATTATTATTTGGAAGCACTCCTTTTTGACTTCTTATAGATGAATTTATAAATAGTGTCCATTCTTCTGCATTGTAATCTATACCAACTTTTTTCACTAGACAACTTATATTAGTATCATAAAGCAAGGATCCATCTTTGCTGAAATATAGTACACTTTCTTTTCTCTATTTTTGGTACCAAGAGAAAAGTTGTTCTAAGATATTTTTTTCTTTTAATCCAGACTCTAAGATCTCTGCAGCATCTTTTGAAGAACTGATGTCTTTCACTAAATCATTAAGTTAATTCTGAGAAAATGGATGTGACTCATTGATTGAATATTTTGAAAGAAATTATTAATCTTTATCTGCATTATTTTCTTTTTCTGAGTGAATTTTAAGATTAACAGGTGGATTAGGGATGGGTAGATCAGATTTATGTGATAGAAGAAATGGATAAAAGATTTCTTTCTGATTCTTTTTGCTGTATTCTTGAATTTTGTAGTTCCACCCATATCAATGCAATTTTATAGTAAAACTTTCCATTTAGCTTTTTGCTCATTGTTTAAATTCCTGAACTCAAAAGTAGACACTCTAAGAAACCAACTTTTTCTCTAAGAATGATTCCAAAGTAGGCATAATATGCCTTTTTGAACAAAATATATTGTCTGTGTTTTTTTTTATTATGCCATCCAGGAATATAGCAAACTCTTGATACCATAATATGATCATTAACTTCTTGCTCATAAAACTCTCTTCCTGCCTCTTGCTTCCCAGCTAATCAGTTAATGTCAATCCTCTTTCCTTAATAGTGTTTTTTCCTCATATTTTCTCACATGCAGTAACTCCTTGTGTCTTAGTGGCTTTATTGCCTTACTTGGGTGTAAAATGATAAAAAAGAAGAAAAAGAGGACACAACAATATTCTAATTTATATGTAAAGAAAAACATCAATTTGTATCACTGCCTCTTTAATAAATTACTATTACTTTGTCAGGCATTACATCAAACATATTCAACTGCTAAATATATTGTGTCCTAATGATATGACTCATCACTGTGTTGTGTAGTGTCTATATTCTTGCTTACTAATAAAATTATTTATTTTAAATATGGATTTAATATTAGAAAGTATTAAATTAAAAAATATAGTGTAATTCAAATAAAATATTAATATGCAGAGTGTGAACTTACCGTGAAAACTAAAAAGGTGTTTTACAAAAAACTGTTACATGAAGGAGAAAAATGGTTTGTACTTTTGAAGTCAGCACCAAAAATATATATAAAAATCACCTGAAATAACCAAAACAATTTCTTTTTAATGTACACCGGTGTTATTTATGGCTTAGAACATGATAAATTTTATTCAATCTTATTTAAACTTGTTTAGACAAGCTGAGATATGTGTTCTGGAGACTGGAGATTACTTATGTGAACTTTGACTTTATAAAGAATAACTACCCATAATGTCAGGAAAGTGCTCATTGTAAAATTTCCTGTAATTATTGATTAGGTTGACATAGAGAAGCTTGTTTTTAACAAAAATGATAAATATCTCTGATCCACTTTATCTTCAAAGAAGGCATACTTTGAGATACTGTTGTACAGATTATGTAAAAAAAAAGAAGCAAAAATTATAACAAAAATTATAAAAGCAAACAAATTTATTTGTCATGATTTTACATAATACACTCCACCAGGTATAATAGTGCATAAGAAAATGAAGACAGAAACAGTTAAATTATGACTGTTGACTTCAAGACTACAAAAAATTGTAAAAATGAATGAAAATATGCAGGTATGTGTATATACCTTCTGCTATTTCCACAAAGATATCGCACATTGAGTGCTGGTGTTAATAAAACAGTGCTCGATGTAATATAACAGAGCTATTAAGTATATATTAATAAATATATATATTATTCCTCACTGGTAGCATGAATGAGTTTCATGTACAATGGAATCTTCAGATGCTGAGTAGAGACTGAATGTTATATAATTTAAATTTTAATATGTGGTTAACACAAAGATGGCGCAGTATTTATAGGTTTTATTTTAAATATATATATATATATATATATATATATATATATATATCTATATATATATTTTTGTATTGGACATAGTCCGACAATTTATTTAAAGACATTTATAATATGTTTAACGTTCTTTTTATAGATACAAGTATTTAAGCAAATGCTCTGTTTTATAATAAACAGTATTAAATAACATTTACCGTCCTGAATGTCCGAGAAATTTTCATAGAAAATTTTCGTTCTCCAACAGGAATCGAACCTGTATCCTATACGGAACCATCATTTCGCGTGATGTGCCTTAACCGTTCGGCCACAGAGAAGCTTCTGGTTAGCAAGGTCGATTTTACTATCTTTAAACTTAAATCTTCCATGAATCTCTTCTATTCATATCTGCTCTAGCGTATCAAATGTAAACAAATGACGTCATATATTTTTGAATTGGACAATGTCCGACAATTTATTTAAAGACATTTATAATATGTTTAACGTTCTTTTTATAGATACAAGTATTTAAGCAAATGCTCTGTTTTATAATAAATCTATAAAAAGAATGTTAAACATACTATAAATGTCTTTATATATATATATATATGCTTGAAACTCCACGTCATACTATAGAAGAGGAATCATATATATATATGGATAAAAAAAGTCAACCATTTTATTAAGAGGATAATGCTTTTAAGGCAAACAGATTAGTAAAATGTCTAGTATCCAGTAAACTAGGACTATTTACTGTATTCATTTACTTCAGATTTTCTTTATACAAATTGCTTTGGATAATTGGAAAAATTATCTATACCCATAATCAAATAATTGCAGATTAGATTATATCTTTCAATAATGTCATTAAGAAAGAACAAATTTAAAATAAGATGACATCAAAAATTAGCTTTTTCAATGTCTTTTAAGCAATATAATTAATATAGTTAATAAATTCAGTTGAGTTATCTAACTCCTGATGAACAGAGTCATTTCTGCAAAATTTGAAGTTGGGAAATAAGTCTCATAATTTTTTATTTTAGTTTGTTTTATATATATATATATATATATATATATATAGATAGATAGATATGGGGTAAATGTATGACAAAGTGGAAAAAATTTACTTGTGACACATTTTGTCTTTCAGGACTTCAGACTTAAAATAAACAGTCGTTTTTATATTGCATTAAATTAGTGCAACTAGATTTTTTGCATCTTTCCCTTCTGTTCATGTGTATATTAACATGTCAGTTTAAAGTGCTGAATTTCCTCTTTCAGGTACTGTTTGGATTATTGATTACTTTTCTTTATTTACAGGGTATTAAAATAAAGACAAATAAACACAACTTTTGTGTCATTATACTCCATGAGCTCAAACTCAGACACTTTGCTGCTGAAGCCACTCACAGCATCAACAATGCCTGAGAGTTGGATGTTTAGGTTGTGTTTGCAAGTTGTCACTTGACAATGAAGAATTGAGGGAAATTATGGATGCTCATTTTGAAACAAACACACTTGGGTATTGGAAGCAAATCTGGGATTAGTCCATACAACATATAGAAAATATCTGACACAAATCAGTGAATAAAATGTGGAAGTAGGTACCCATGATTTGACGAATGATTAACAGCTTGCTTAGTTTGACACTTACTGTAATTTGCTGGTCTGCCTTAAAAATTACCCATTTTTATGAAATGTGGCTTTCTTTGGGTTAAGTAACTTACTACCTCATCAAGCCTCCCAAAATCAAATCTTCACCCCCTAGAAGGATGCTCCTGATTATTTGGTGGTAGTATACTGGAATAATCCATTACAACATTTTGCAATTTAGTCAAATCATCATAGTAGAGTCCTATTAAGATTTAGAGTTGATGTATCAAAAATTACAAACAATTTTGCTAGCAGTCGTGAATAGAAAGGATTCTATCATGCTGCAGGTTAATGCAAAACCTTAAACTTTACAAGCCACCCAAAGCTGATGCAGTTAGGCATTGAGATGCTGATCCACTTCACTATTTACTGGACATGTCTCTGATCAATTATTACATTTTGGGGCACTTAAATACAGATGCATATACATGCCATCAGGTGTACACCAATGTAAAAGGTTGAAATTGCATTCTAGCAGTTTGTTGACCCCTGTCACTCTAGATCATTATGAACACTGACTTGATTCTAATGGTGCCTACTTTGAATAATAAAGTTGTATTTGAGCTGAATTATGATGTTTTAATTTTGTGCTTCAAAACAGCCATTTTGTTTCTAACATGAAACAATCTAAATTATGATAAAATGACTGAAATGAAATATCTGAACAAAGTATATAAGATAGAATTTGTGAAAAATCAGTTGTTCTGAGGAGAGAGCAAAATGTTGATTACAGAATTAAAAGGTTTTAAACATCTAATTGTTTTTCATAGATTCTATTTTAAATTATTTAAATTACGGAAATAGCCAATGAGAACAAGTTGAACACTAGATAGCAGTTGTTGCCACAAACTTATCAAGGAAAAGGAACTGAACAGAAATATAATTTTAATATGAAAAATTATATGTTTTAGAGAAGCAATTTTTATGGAAATATGAATTTTTACTATATTTTCTGAGATATGAAAAGCACAGGCACAGAATACAAAACCTTAATTTAAGTAAATATGTTTACAAAAATTATTGAGTCTTCCTGATTTTAACACCAAATTTGTTAGTAACCTTTGAACCTATTCTTGTACATATAAGATAATTAATTCCTGTTAATTTACAGAACATATTCAAGAAAACAGTAATTTATATGTTTATGTATATATTTGTGGAAGATAAATGGAACACAGCAAGGTGACCATTTTGAACCTCTAAGCTTAGCTGATTAAGCAATTGCCAATATGTCATCTATAAGTAAGTCAGTGCCATGCGTGATACATGCTTAGGTGATCATGTATCTTTTAATACATGACTGACAAGGCAGATTTTTTTCCGCAGTAGGTTGCCATTTTTTTCTGTGGTAGACCACTTGCCATCCAAGGCTATAGAACCCAGTCTGTCCTGCTATTTACTCATAACTGGGAGGAGGAGAAGAAGATTCATACATTTCCCAAGGGTATTAGCTCGTAAATGAATGTAATGGATTCGACTGGAATTTGAACTTGGCTCTCCCATTCCACAATCCAAGCCACTATCCATTACTCCACTGTGAATGAACATGTATTTAAACTAAAACAATTATTTTAGTAGTTTATATTTTTGACATGGTGTTCTGTTAGTATCAAAGTTATTAACATGAAACAAACCAAGCAAGGGTTTAGAATATTATGGATCTTGCTTTCAGATCTTGCCAAAGTGTACACAGTGGAAAAATTTATTTTGACAGCAGATGCAGTGGTTCATAAGTTAACAGTGAATGCTAGAAAATGAGCTAATTTGCCAATAATTAGTACCAGGTGGAAGGGCCTTTCCTAGAAAAGATATTTATAGTTTGGGATAAAACAGATTTTATGAAAACAAAATTGAAATGACTAAAGTAGACAGGGTGTATGAAAGAGTTGCCTAAAGTATTAATGTCTAGTCAAACCTAAATTAAGCTTGTTTAAATGAAGACAATATTTTAAGTCAAGGCACACACCTAGGGAGTAATTATAGTGAATAGATTTTAATACATAGAAAAGTAAGTGACAATACTAATTTTATGAAAGAGTGCTTGGTCCAATCCACTTCTTTTTAACCAAATATCAGTTTTTAAAATCCTTTCTTGGTCTGCCAAAGAACTTTTTAGTGCTTCCTTGTAAAATGTTTGACCTTAAGGCATTTTTCTCTTTCTATCTAATTTAAAATTGGATGGTTGGTTCGGCTTAGTATACAAGGAAGAATTGTTGTCAGTCATTTAAGTAAACATTAGTACTTCTTCTACCATTATACAGAAGTCTTATTAGTCAACCAGAAGACACAAACATGCAGAATCTTAAAGTAAAAATCATATTTTTAAACTCTGATTCAAGATTTCATTAAAAATAGTTTTAATCAATTCCACCGATATAACTGAAATGGCCAAAAAATGTAATTATTTTACAATTTGCTGTTATATTTTGTCTAAATTCCTTGTTGAATTTGCTTTTTCTCAGAAAAAAATTCAAACAAAAATAATAACAGTGATTTTAATTTTATGGTTATAATTATTTTTGTTGTAAAAACTGGCAATTGATGTTTAGAAGATATAAATATTGTCTTGAAAGCATTTGATAGCTTCCCTTGTTCAATAATTTATAACACACTGAATTAAAATACAATCATAAATTATAATAATAATAATAATGATTGTCATTTTTTTATTCTCTATGAGCCTGCAGACAAAATAGAAAGATGATACTTGAAAGCAGAGAAAAAAATCTATTAGATTAAATATATGAGCAATTCGATACAAATTTTAATTTCAGTCAGAAGGATTAAATATGAACTGAATAAATTTAAATTAATGATCCAAAATACTTACTATTTTAAATAGATGTGAAAAATAATTAGTCCATTTTAAAGAAAATCTTTTCAAGGTGCAATTATGAGTAGATATTCTATGTTTATAGAATATATTTTTAAGATTTTAAAATATTTTCTTGCAATAATTGCAAAAAAAAATTTGAAATTAATTTGAATGAAAACTTTCCAGAATGGTAGAGTATTTGATTCAGCTTCTGGTAATGACTGTAAAAAAAATTTATAATTTTTATATCTTTTATTAATGAATGCTAACAATTTTCAATTGGCTTAGCCTAATCTAATTATGAGTGCAACAAATGAAAGCAACAAATATATACAATGAAACAATCATTATATTTTGAAATGCTAAATATTATTTGACTTTTTATTTGAAAATATTTGATAAAAAATGTTTAAATAAACACCAAACAATTTTTTAAACATGCTTGTTTTTAGACATCTTTTATGAGTCACCAAAGTGTGTAACAAAGAAGTGCACAAAAAGTATTTCTACTGAATAAATTTTGAAATCCAAAAGTTTTCCTTTTTTCCTCCTTACCCAACTTCCCATAAACAACATTGACAACTTTGTTGTTTTATACATTTTTCTGTTATTTCTGAAATTAGACACTTCCATTTAATGAACATTTAAAAATTTCTTTTAAACAGTGGCTAACAGGAATTTTCTTCAGTGCAGTTCTATGGCTCAACTGAGAAGGACAGAAATTTTGGCTGTATTTAATGGGTTAATTTTATTTTTAGTTTGTAGAAAAAAGTTTCTATTTTCCCTATTTTTAAGATTAGTTTTCAGTTTCCCTTTCATTTTTTTTTTCACCCATAAAAAATTAATCATCAAAATTCCCTTCATCAGAGAACTAGATTAAATCAAATACTTAAATTTTATTTTCAGATTTTCAAACTAGTTTTTTTATTCTTGATAGTGATCAATCAGTAAAAGCAATGACTGAAGTGCTTATAATCACTGCAAAGTGAATTAATAAAATTGTCTTGAATTGTTTGTTGCCATTTGATATTTGTTTTCTTTCATGAGTGGGATGAACTCAAGAAAAACTTTTAAAACTACACAAAAGATAAAAGTTTAAAGACAAAACAATGGCTATAGAAGATACAACTTTTAAGCTAAACTTGATACAACTTAATCTAATCAGCTTGGCTCTATATATAAATTCTAAATGATGAGAAACATAAAATATATGAGGCATTCATGAATATTACATTCTTTTTATTGCTAACAAAGCTTTGAAGAAATTATGGACATTAATGACAAACTTTACACGCAACAAATTAACAAAATAAGAGTTTCAAGAAGAACTCTTAAAGTTTCCAAAAAGAAAATCTATAAAATTAGGGTTTATTAACAAATGGCTATTACTTGTTCATTTGATAATTGTCAGAGTTTACTATAATTAAATTATTTGCAAGTTATCAGTTTTTTCAAGAGTAATTCTACTTTCTTTAAAAAATATAACACACCAAATATATCATTTGTTGAGTTAAGAGTAGAATACAGAAGTTGAATTACTTTACCAAAAATCTAGGCAAAAATGTGGAAACTATAAAATAAAAACAAATGTGTGAAAACATTATTTCTTCATCAGATTCAAAAAAAGAAATTCTTGACAATTTCTTGATGACTTCATTTTACATTAGTGTCTTTGGTAAAGACATCAATCTTCTCACCCTAGCTATGGTGAATGGTAGGGGTAGACTTAAGTCTTGGTAAATCAACCAGTCTAAAAGAACAACTCTAAATTTAAAACAGTGGAGAAGTCAATCAACCATTCTACTATCTTTCCTAAGAACAGTTATGGTAATTCACTAATATTAAAGAATAAGGAAGCTGTAGAGAGCCATGACTGCCTATGTTTTGAAAGGAAATGGAATTAAAGAAGTTAACACGAGTAATCTTTTTCTTAATTCCATTTTTATTCTTAAAACTACTTAGGGACAAAATAATACAGTCATAGGACAAATTTGTGAGAATTTCCAGAGATAATATAATACTGTAATTTCTTGAAAATAATACACATTTTTTTACTGTAAATTACAGGTGATAGTAGGGGTGCATATTATAAATAGGTTTAAACAAAAATATTTTTTTGTTATTGATTTAATAAAGATATCCCAATTTTCATTTTAAATCCAACAATAATAATTGTAACATTTTTGTCAATAAATTTATGTTTATCAGTAACTGCACTTTTTATTTGGTGAAAAAATAAAAAAATCTATAAAAAGGCCAATTTTGAAGAAAAGAGGATATTAAGTTAGTAATTTATTGAAATTTTAATTTTCATCATCATCATCACTTTATATTATAGAATCAATATCTAAATTGTCATTAAACAAATTATCATTCACAATATTATCTTTGTCCTGTTCAAAATTATCTTCAGCCTCTTCATTCTCTTACCAAAGGATGTCATCTTCAGAGCCATCCATGGCCGTCGTGAGACAACACTTCTTGAAACCTCTCTTTATAACATCCTCACTGACGGAATCCAAAGATTCCTGAATCCATTTTACAATGAGTTCTAACTCTGGTTTTTTCCTGTTGCCACCAGCAGTAAAACTGGGAACTCCAGAAAACATCCAGTCATTCCGGTTTTTATGCATCTCTTGTTTAAATGGATGGTTGCAGACAACATCCATTACTTGAAGTTGGCCAGTCATTCCCCCAGTTATAATAACGAGATCAGTCCTCTTCTCGTGAAGTATATTCTTCATGCAAGGCATCCTATGACAATGAAATGCATCAAGAATTCAGCAGCCAGTCTTTGTGAGATACTCATCCATCCACCCTTTTTCATGACATTTTACTATCATACCGGCTGGGCACTCAACATTTTGGTAGAGTTTTCTGTTTAAAAATTACATAAGGGGGAATCTTTTTACCATCACCAGATGCACCAAGCATGACTGTGAACCTATTCTTCTAATTTTCAGTTGATTTTATTGGAACAGACTTCACCCCTTTGAATTCCAGACTTTGAAAACAAGGCACATCAAAAATCAGTGTTTGGTCAGCATTTCCAATACAGTCTAAAGGATAGCTGTGCTTTTTTCTTAGCTGAATAACAAAATGTTGAAAATTCAAAAGCTTATCTTCATAGTCATCAGGCAAATGCTGGGCTATGGATATTCTTCTCTTAATAGATATATCAAACCTCTTCATAAAAAAAAACCACCAGTTTGCTGAAATGTGTTTCCAGGATACATGGTTTTCATAAGTTCTTTTGTCTTTATCCTTATTTTCACAGTACTTATGGAACATCCACTTGATTGTCTTTCTTTCACAAATTCAACTAAACTTTGTTTTATATCTGGTTATTGAGCTTTTCATCCTTTACCTATAGTTTTGGCACTTGATTTACACTTTTTTAGTTCATTTTTATTTTTTTCTATAAAATGTATGTTAGCCTCATTCAACTCATATTCTCTAGCTGCAGCTCTGTTTCCTATTCTTTCTGCTTATTCTATTACTTTTTGTTTAAAATTTGCACTATAATTCGCATGTTTTGACAGTAAAATAAAATGTTATATTTATCAGGAAAACTGCATGGTAATTTTCAACATTATTTTAGCTGCTTAGTTTTGATTTTATTCCTAATGTCAAGGTCAACAAAATGTCTTTGTAATTACATTTTTTTTTTATAGCTGCATATTATACATAGGGATTGATATATTTCTTAATTTTTGGATCATTTGTTGGGGTGCGTATTATTTTTGAGAAATTACAGTAATACAAATAATTTTTTATCAAGTAGCTATTATCATACAGAGATTAAGCAAATATTTTACAGTAGCAAATTTATACAGCATAAAAGTTTAGCAAGAAAGAAATAATAGGAAATTGTTTAATGAAATCAAATATAAAATTTTAAATAATTGGTAAGTTTCATTTGAAACAGATACATAGAATAAATGAATTATCAATTATTATTATGGACAGTGGAATGAGATCAATCTACCTCTGGAGATTCAATAAAAGGGTTTGGTTCAAAATTCCCTGAAGGTTATCCAGATCAACATGCACCTAAAGAAGGTTAGAGGGCACAATAGTCAAAACATTGCGATAATAACTACAAAAATGAGGGCATTAGTTCGAATGTAGTGAAGTGAGTGAAAAGATTTTTATGAGGTGGCATTTTGCATGTATAATGATAGCAAATATGAAAGAATCTGATTTTTACATTTATGTAGCCTACAGATGCTTATTTTACTTGAAATTGAACCTGACTTTTATCAACAAAATAACTATTTGCTTGAGAGATTTTTTAAACTTTAATCCTGTTAGTTTCATTTTCAGGCAAACATAGTTAACTTTATTTGGTAGAGCAATCATTCTAAAGATGATCTTAGGGAAACTTTTGTGCCTGCAAAAAAAAGGTGTGTCAAAAGGACAGTTTTTCCCTTGACACTGCTATTATTTTAACTAGCTTCACTCCGTGGCAATGTTTATGGCTTTTAAAAGTGAAAATTAGAAATTTTAATATAAACCTAAACATATGATGAGAGTGAATTTATACATTTTCTTTGTTCTTGAGAATTGACAACAAAAATAATAAACACTATTTATTTTTTATATTCTTTATTGGAATGGTTGACAAAACATCGGCTAATTGCCAATCAATTCAAACTTTTATAAAATGGTAAATATTAAAGTTTCCTTATAGTTGGGTCACATATTTTAATAATTTAGTAAATGTTTATAAATTTATGAAAAAAAAAAATTTTTCATATTAATTTTATAAATTGGCAAATTATAAATATTGTGTTGCATTAATTTTAATAGAATTGTATTAGTTTTTGGAATGTTGTAAATATAAAATTATTCTTGTAAATAAGCAATAATAAATAAATAGTGTTTAATATTTTTGTTGTAAATTCTCAAGGACAAAAATGTATAAATTCACTTTCATCATGTTTAGGTTTTATTACTATTCTAATCATCACTTTTTAAGATTATAAACGTTGTCAAGCAGTGAAAGTAGTTAAAATAATAGCAGTTTCAAGGAAAAAAACCATCCTTTTGACATACTGTTTTTCTACAGGCACAAAGGTTAAAGATTGCCAAATTTTCTTTCAATAGAAAAAAGGAAAACTGCAAGGATGTAGACATTTATATCTAAGTTCCCTCTTGTCAGCAAAAAAAATTTACAATAGGTTTACATGTAATCACTTGCAAAAAAACAAAAACAAGAATAGCTGCTTGATGTACATCAGTCAAGTATTTAAAAAATAACAGATTGAACATATTAAATGTTAATAGGAGAATAAAAAGTAAAAATGATTTCTGGTTGTAATATCAAGTCTATAAAAATGTTACTAGTTACAATAAAAGAGATCTCTTTTTAATTTTTGTCATTTTCCAAGTGTGTACAGTAACATTTTCTATTTTATCAGATTTCTTTTTCAAAGAAAATTTCTCGTAGTTAAAAATGGAAAGAAAGCATATACATTTTTTCATAAATGAGTCATAATATCATTTCATTTTAGTGGATAATTATTTTAGAAGAAACAAGCAAAAATGTTTCCCCTCAAAAAAGGTATCTTCAATTTTACACGTGCCTTCCACTCAGGTTGAGTCCCTCACCACATACCGTCACATCTCTCTGACAGCTGCAGACTGAAAGGAAATGGAAATGAAATATGTGAACACAAACACTTTTGTTGGGCTGCTTTGATCAGTGCAGAGTGGCACTGGCAGCACCAATATCCATATTCCAGCATCCCACAAAGTCATAGAAGCATCACCATTACCATAAAGAGAAAGAGTGCTTCATGTAACATTTGATGGGGTTGGAGGATAAAAAGGGTTTAATCCGAGCTATTTATTTATTTAATCCTATTAACACAGAAAAGCATTACAGTCGGTTTGTCATGATGACCTGCTTTGACAAAAAAATGGAGATTTTCAGAAATGTTATGTGTAGGGGCTGCCCTTATTTTGTATAAAATCTGTTTATTCCTCTTTCATTTGACTTTCATACTCTCTGTCTATCACGTGCAAGAACATCCTCCTTTAATTTTCCATGAAAACTCTTTTGATAAGGAACTAAATTTTTAAAGAAAGAACTGTGTGAACAAAATACAGTCTGGTGTTTCTTTGAAACTTTTGAAAGCTTCCAATTTATTTACAAAAAGTATTAAAATGAATTCACTGATTTGTTTAGATTATATATATATATATATATATATATATATATATATATATATATATATATATATAAATTTATTGCTTAAACATTATTTTTAATGGATACTCATATTTGAGTAGATAGTCTGTTTTTATTTATTTATTAAACAGTATATTTATTTATTTCTATCTACTGGCCTGAATATTCAAGAAATCTTTGTTGAACCTGCATAACTTAGGATAAGCCATCATTATACCTGATGTGCCTTGACTCCTCAACCTTGAAGAACCTCTTTGTCAAAGCCCAAATAGTGTTTTTGAACACATATCTTTTTGATTCTCAAAATATACATATCTCTCAGTTTCATATCCTAACATAAACAGACAATTTTTAGGAATGGATACATGAATAGATAGTATATATATAGAGACATATATATATATATATATACTAAGAATAAATACATTTCTTCCTTACCATTCAACACAGTATAGCACAGTGCCTGATGATTGTTATTGTGTATGTTCTCTGGTCACCCAACAATCATGGTAGCATGAAACTTAAATAGAAGTTTGAAATTTGTTTTTTTCTGAGTTATGACGCCGGAAACCATATTTTCTCTGTCTTTGTAATTCAGACATAGAGCATTGCATTTTACTGTTTAGGTCGGTGTCTGTCTTTTGGTCTCTTGTTCTTAGTTTGTTTCCTCTTCCCTTTTACTTTTCTTGGTTTTTCTTTTTCTTTTTCTTTTTTTGGTCACCCAGCAGTATTTGTGTTGGTTTTACCAAGACTTTGGCTTTTTGTGATATATATGAGTGATATATACTGAGGTCAACACATATTTTTGTGATATATACTGAGGTCAACACAGAGTGGCTTGAAAGCAATCGCTGTCTGCAGATTGTGTTAAAGCATGAAACAAATTAGTGCTGACCTCAGTGTCCACACTTATATGTGCACATACTCTACTCCTAATATTGAGCACTTTTACCCATAGATATAGCCTACCTATATATTTCCTATATAGCATAGACTATATATATAGGGTTAGGTAAATGAGATAACTAGATATATAAGCACTTTACCTCGCACAACCTACTCTCTGACAAACAATATGGTTTCTGTTTTGCCAGGTCTACTTCTGATGTGCTAATGGCCATCACTGAATATGTATATTAATCTTTTGATAATAATGGTAAACCTCGAGCTGTGGCACTAGCTATCTCAAAGGTGTTTGACAGGATTTGGCATGCTGGTCTTCTACATAAGGTCCACGGCTATGGCATTACAGGGTGATTGTTTGATTTAATCCAATTGTTACAATCAAATCGTGAAATGAAGGTTGTTTTGAACAGGCTCACTTCCAGATCCTTTCACACTAACACAGGTGTTCCCCAAGGCACTCTCCTGGGTCCTATGCTGTTTCTGATCTTCATCAATGATCTTCCTGATGTCATCAGTTCCCAAGAAGGCATTTATGCTGATGACACTACCATTTACTCCTGCTTCAATAGCCAATCCATCAGTGCTGACAAAGTTTACCTGGCCACTGCTCTTGAAAAGGGTCTCCAATCTGTGTTTAACTGGAGCAGGAAATGGCTTGTAAATTTGAATGCCTCCAAAACTGCTCTCATTTAACCACCATAGAGAATCTTTCCTGCCCACCATCAGCATGACTGATGCTAGACCCATAGAGAGAAACACACTATGCCTTCTTGGCCTCACATTTTCAACTGACTTGAAGTGGAATGACTACATTGAATCAATAACTGCATCTATTGCAAGGAAAGTTGGGTCACTTTGTCATGCCAGAAGGTTTTTCTTGTGAAAGTCCTCCTGACTTGGCATCTTGATTTCAGTCACTTTCTCTTCTATATGATGTGGCTTCACTTTGTCTTTTCTACAACAAATATTTTCATGGCAACTGCTCTGATGAGCTTTTTTCCCTGGTGCCTGGACTATGTGAATTTAAGTATGCTACCAGACTGGCATCTAGGTACCACCTTTTTCTGTTGAATTAGTTAAATGTAACTGCCACTTCTACTCCAATAGTTTCTTTTTTCACACTCCTTGCTTCCATGATAACTACAATCTTCAAAGATTTAAATGCAATGTCAATTGCCATCTTCTATCTTCTTGTACCCTGTTCAGCTTTTATCCCTTCCTTAATCCCCCCCACCAATCTTTTCTCTCACCTTCACTCTGTAAATCCTTGCATACCAAATCCTTGCATAATTAATATATATATATATATATATATATATATATATATATATATATATATATATAAAAGAATTAATGAATTTATTTTGAATCAGATATAGTACTTCAAACTTTATTATAATGGACACTTTATATTTGAAATAGATGCCCTATTTACATTTATAAAACAGTGTGTTTTATACCTATTGGTCTGGGCATTTTAAATATGAAGTGTCCACTTACAAAACTCCAGAGTAGTGATGTTGAATGTAAGTAACAAATTTTATTAGTTCTAATATATATATATATATATTTATATATATATATATATGAGGGTGTACTTAAAGTTTCTCAGCCTGACCAAGAAGTACTTCTAAAACAAATTAAAAAATAATATTTTGACACTTGCTCATATTTTGTGTTGTGGGGAAAACTGAGGACTTTTCAGCACTTCTGCAGATATAGAAAAGATATAATGAGAAATACTTTGGTTTTCTATCATTATTATCCAGAATACAATGATCAGTAAATATACTAATCAAAGTAAGATGTTAAATGAATGAGGATATTCAGAATAAAGTATTTTAAATTACACAATGAACAATTTTATATTAAATTCTAATTAATTTTATTCAATTGAAAAATTTCAAGTAAAAGTGTAAAACGTTTATACAACTGTTATTGATAAAGTATTGTATTTTTCCATGATATTTAATAACAAAACGATCGATGATGATAAATAGAAAACAAATATCAGAATAATAAAACCAGTATTTCTTTTTCCAGTTTCATTTGCCTTTTCTCTCTTTTGTTTCCTTTCTCTAAATCTTACTAAGCAAGCACTTTTTTGTTACATTTAAGCTGCTTTTAATATCATTATCTGAAATGAAATAACAGGATCTAAGAATTTGCAGATTCAAGTTATACTTTCTGCTTTTCTGTCAGAAATTGCAAATTCCTGTCGATGATGGATTCTTTCTCAGCACACAATTCAATGTATGATGAAATCAGTGAGTTTCATGAGTAAACAATATTGTTGCTTGTCTAAAACGTTTTACAACATTCTGATAACAACTTCCTTTCAGGAATTCATTTTCTTTTGTCAGAACAGAAGAAAAAAATAAAATAAAATTAAAAAAAAAAACACTAAATAAAATCCTTATTTCAAAGCCTATATCTAAAGTTTGTGACAGATTTAAAATTTCCAGAAACCAATATATAAGAAATAGAAACTGAAATTTTCTATGTACAGTATAAGTAAGTGATAATGAGTATCACCTACTATGCACTTGAAACTGATCTATAAAGTTAATGACATTAAATTCAGTAACATATTCAGAATTAAAATCCCCAACTTAAAAGCCCATTCTTGAACCTGTCGGTGCTTTTGACTTGATTGTTGGTGCTTTTGTTCCTTAACTACTACAATTACTACATCTACACCTCACTGATCTCCCCACTGTCCCAGTAGTGGTTGGTCATAAAGGATAGTCAAATCTTTTATTTTTGGCAATATTCACAAAAAGTAAAAAGTTAATATATAATGAATATCAATTTTATTGCCAATATTGGTATCATTTTGTTGGCTTTTTATCCTTGAAATTTTATTAACCAGTCTATTAAATCTACATATTATAAGAAGCACACATGGACCACCTTTTGTTTTAATATAATTATACATACATACATACATATATATATATATATATATATATATATATATATATATATATGGAATTGTAACATTATAATTACTGATTATAATATTATTCCTTCTTTGTCCAATATCTGCATTTAATGAATCTGCTGTTGAGCTGGTTTTCCTATTTTTGGTGACTGGTGAATTTGTATAATGGAAGTCCATTCATCACCCACCTCACCTGAGAGACAAATATGAGAATAGGAAAAAAAATTTCCAACTTAAAACCCATTCTTGATACTGTCAGTACTTTGGATTTGAAATCTTGATTTTACTTCTTAAGTACTCCTACTCCCCTTCCTACTTGTTGACTTCCCCACCATTCCGGTAATGATCGACCATAAAAAATAGTCAAATCCTCAATTTTTGCCAATATTCACCAAAAAGATCTGCTTTGCCAAAAGATCAGTTGAGTTGTGAATAAGGCAGTTTAAATGCAACACATCTGATTCATTACGCAATTATCTTGAAATAGCTTGGTGGGGCACCATTTTTATTTTCTGCCTAAGAATAATCCCTATGGGATAAGGATAAATCCCTGCATGATTTATCCTAATAAGTGATATTTGGACTTAGTATAAGTCCAAATATCACCTATTAGGATAAATCATGCAGGGATTTATCCTAATAGTCAGAACTTTATATATAACACCAGTTCCCTCGCTAACGCCATGCTAATCTACTCTAAGCCAATCTCACACTTAACCCCACCACTCTGATCAGTGGTCTATTTGATGACCAACTCTCTGCTCTGATGATGAGTGTAAATAGTGTGTGCATGTGTGTTTTATTTGTTTGTATATATATATATATATATATATATATATATATATTAACTTGACAAAATCATTTAATCTATTAAAATTCTTTTTTATTTCAACTCTCACATTAACCTTCAGTGTGATATCACTAATTCAGTAATTCTCCCTTTACCTGGAAGGGGTCTTGAGACTTATTTGGTAACCTGCCCAGAGGTGATGCATCTATAAAAATTGCACACCCTCCAGGTTGGCAGCTTTCTGGTTGCTGCATCCAACTGATAGTAAAGAGTTTGGACTCTTTGGTAGAGCTTAGAGGGGCTGCTTTGATCAACAATTGCATAATATTGGGGTATTTATATGCCATGTCACACATGGCTAGGTGTCCCTGCATGTATTTCCAGTGGGTAACTCTGAGGCCACATTATAATTTAGTCTCAGCCATATTCTGGCTAGTTTTTATTGCCATTGATGACAGTGATTTTGGCCTTTTGTTTTGTTTTGTTTTTCTCAAAACAAAAAAAATCACCTACTTCCCCATAACATTTCTTTTGCCAATGTTCATGGCATCTGTTCCAATTTTCTTTTCTCTGGAAACAGTCTCCAAATATCTTTGCACTTTCTGAAGTTAATCCAAATTCTTCTATTGCTACCAATGAATTCTATGTTCCTCTTTACCAAAAAGATTCTAAAATATATCTGCATGGTCTTGGTGTTTATATCCAGAAACATCTGCCAGTAGTAAGGTCCCTTGAGTCTATAGATGATTCTTTTATATGCTTTTGATTTTCATTATTGCACTCTTTTTCCTTAATCATTCTCCCTCAAATTTCTGACAGTATAGAATTGGCTCTCTGTTGATATTCATCTGCAAATATTTTTGTTTGGTGATTTTAATGCTTATCATAAGCAGTTTAAGCATTCTAATGTTACTGATGTTGCTGGTATTCAGACGTTCAATTTTTCCATTGCCCAATCTCTCATGCAAATAGTAAATGTCTCCTCACTCTTGTCGAGCATTGTAACACTGTCCTCTTGTTAATTCAGATCATGCTGTAGTATCTGTTGACATCTCTTTTCCATCATTTGTTACACAAGAACCTTCTATTCACAAGACTGCTTTCCATTACCTGTATACTGATTGTGACTTTCTTTATGACGTTCCTTTGATTTATATTTTTAAAATTCCTATTCAGAAACATGCCACAGAGGTTTCTTCTTGGTTAAAGTTGGCATTGGGGTTTTTGTACCTTTTCAGAAATATCAGGTGAAACCACAATCTTCTCCATGGTTCACACCAGCCTGTCAGCCAGAAAATGTGATTCCTGTGTGCTATCCACAGGAATCACTTATTCCAGCTCTATCAATGGGACAATTCTGATCACAACAGACACCAATTTGTGTCTGCACATAATAATTGTAAATGTGTCCTCAAAGGGGACAAGTGTTTTGTTTGATAGAATGAGGCACCATATAGCCTCTAAAAAAAGATTTGGCTCTATGAATTGGTGGGGCACCATTTTTATTTTCTGCCTAAGAATAATCCCTATGGGATAAGGATAAATCCCTGCATGATTTATCCTATTTAAATAAGATTAACCCCATTCTCTCTAAACACTACAATAAATGGCTGACTGCTTCTTGCTTTCTGGCCTGTTGAAAATCCTCTTCTGTAGTTCTGATCCTTCCATCTCCCTACCTATTAGCCTTCTGCCTCTTTTTGACAAAATACTAGAGGCCTTAATCAACTCTGAATTGGTTATGCATTTCTCATCGCAGGATTTTCTTTCAGATAAGCAATATGACTTTTGCTTCAACTGCTGTTTTAACGATTATTGCTGAAAGTGTCTATCAAGCTTTAGATAAGAATTGTGAAGTTTGGACTGTTACTTTAGACAGCTTGAAGGCCTTTGATAGGGTTTGGCATGACTGTCTTTGCAAGTTGAAAGGTTATGGTATTTCTGGATTAATTTTTGAACGGATTCAGTCTTTGTTGTCAAAGTAATGTAGTGCAGTAATGTAGGTATCCCCAGGGCTTTATCCTTGAACCTACACTGATTCTAATTTTTATCAATGACCTTGATGTCATCAGTTCTCAACTCAGTATCTATGCTGATGATACTATTAAGACAGGAGTAAATAGTTGTAAATCTGATCGGTTTGATAAGGTCAAATTGTCAGCTTATCATAAAAGCAACCTACAATCTACTGTTAACTGGGGTAAGGAATGGATTGTTAATTTTAATGCTTCCAAAACAAAACTGAACCAATTGCTATGTCTGCTACTTGGAAAGTTGGTTCACTGTGTCGTGCTAGACAATTTTTCTCTCCAGAATCTACTTTACATATTTTTATATATTTATGCTTTGAATATTGTGGCCACATATGGTCTGGTGCTCCTGCAATACATTTAGAGGTTCTTTATAAAATCTAAAGAAGAAACTGCAATGTCATTGGTCTTGACCTGGCATCTCACCTTCAGTCACAATGTAGCTTCTCTGTACGATTACTAGAAATACTTTCATGAGAATTGTTCTGATGAACTTTCCTCTATGGTACCTTTGTGAGGAGAGTTCTTTTTCCGACATCTTACGACCGGTGGTTAACATCAGACGTATTGTGATCATTTGGGAACTGCTTTGATTTCAAATTTTATTCACGTTAAGTTCCTTTTAATTTTCAATTTTCTTTCGTTTATATTACTGACTTTTTTGCCAAAAGTTTGATTTTTTCTTTCTTTACCCTCCCCTCAATTTTACTTGACCCCTTGTTATTTCTTATTTTATTATTAATTTTCATTTTCTTTTATACTTATTTCCTTTTTAATTTTCAGTAACTTCCTCCCACCAATCTTTATTTTTCTTTGTTTATTTTTTCCCCACGTCAGACTTTATTTTTCTTTGTTTACATATTATTTCTATGTGTTTCATTGTTCTTTGTCATTTTTTGTTTAAATATTTGTTAAATATTCTGTGTTCCTTTGTTTAAATCTTTTGTGTGTTTATTCTAAATTTTCGTATTTATTTTTATATTCATTAGTTCTTCTTTATTTTAATTTACATGTTTTGTTCGTTTTTTTGGGCTGACTAGTATTTTCTAGTGGCAGCCATATTGTTTTTGTGAACTTGTTAGGTATATTTTGTTTCGTTGTATTATTGTAAAAAAGATTCTTTTTGTTTATTTTCTGCCTTAATTTGTGAGTTTTCGTTTGCATAGTCGTTTACTGTGATTTGAAATTGTTAACTGTTTATATTATTTCATTTTTGTGTATGTATTCTTTTTAAGTAACCTATTCTTGTGTGTTTAACTGTTTTTGTACTGTCTCATAAAATTTCTTTTGTTATTGTGATTTATTCGTATTTATCTTATGTTTAATTATACTTTCATTTTTGTTTTCTGTTTTATGTGAAAGAAAAACAAAAGAAACTTGTGTTTAAAAAATGGGTGCTAAGAAAACTGCCAAGAAAAACCTGTTTGGGACTAAAAAAAAAAGAAAGATCCTCCTGATAAGATTCCCAATAAGGAATTAGAAATGGAAGCAGAAGAGACCCAAAAATTAGAGGAAAATCCAAATTTCTCCCAAAAGTTAGATGAAAACAACAGTCAAGGAAAAAGTATGGTGGCCGCAAATGGCCAAAAATTAGATTCAGAAACCAGTTCAAAAGACTAAAGTATGGTGGCCGAAAGTGGCCAAATTTCAGAAAGTCAGACCCCCAAGATCAATGAAGAAAACATAGCGGTCGGAGAGACGCCCTCATGCTGGAAGTCCCTGCCAAAGTGTAAAATCAACATTATGGAGTCCCTGGAGAAAGCCAAGAGCTATGCATATCAGGTTACAGCAGATGGGCTCTTGTCAAATCCCGTGGAACTAAAGAAGGTTGAGAAAAGAATTGTGTCAGTCTTTGTGGTGGGCAAACGTTCGCGCAAAATTTGTCGCACCACAAAAGACACTGTGATCAAAGCCTTGACTTCTCTGGGCATTAAAGCTCAGAGGGTCATCAAAGGTAAAGGCCTTTTATGTGGGACGTACTGTTACCCACGCCTGCCGATTGTGAAGATCTTATAACAAAAGACCTTATTCTGCGGATCGAGTATGAAGGCAGGTGGAGGACTAATGTTTCAGTATACGAGGTTCCTTCTCAGATTGTCAGGGAGCATTTGGCGGCCTATCTCTGCCAGTTTGGACAGATACTTAGTGCTTCCTCGGAAAATCTGACCGGTGGGGTGGAGTTTCGAATTAATGATCGATAGAAAGACCTTCATCTCCATCCCCAATTGTCTGGATGTAGAGGACCAGAAAATGCCGATAATTGTAACCGGGTGTAAACCAGCATGCTGGAAGTGTGGACAGACTGGTCACCAGTCCTCTTCCTGCACAGAGAAGAAGGCCTCTGAATTTCTGCTCCCCACCCAACCAAATCCCCCTTTGGTCGAGTCTGTACAATCCGTCTCGCCTGTAGTGGGCATGCCAGCGATCGGGACCAGTGTGGAAAAACCCCCGGTTGGGTCCAAATCTCAGCCCCCATTCCCCAAAAAGCCTTTGCCCGCCGCTAGTGTGGTTAGGGAGAGGGGGAATGGCAGGTCGTCGGCAGGGCTAAAGGGAAGACCCAGACAGCGGGACCTCATTCCACATCCAAAACGGGCAAAGGCACTAACAGCCCCACTCCCTCAACCAGTGCTAAGGGCGATTCTCCGGACAGCTACTCAGATAAACTGCGTCAAAAGATGCTACAATACGAACCATCATTTGAGAAGAAAGAGAAATTACAACTACTAAAAGAGTCTCTAAAATCTAAACGTCAGGATGTGGAAAAGAAATCTGGCATCACTTTTTCGGCACCGCCTTCCCCTGTTACTAAACATTATCCTATGGTTCCTCCCCCTATTGTCAAATCTATAAGTCAAGTTTCATCCAACATGACCACACTCAAGAAGACCAATTCATCATCCAAGAAATCATTTCCCATTCCATCTCCCAATCCTTCCCCTATGCAAACACCCATTAATTCACCGAAAAAAGAACAACAAAAAAGACAAAGAAGCCCATCCTCAGATTCATCAGAGCCCACAATTGAGAAAAAAATAAAATCAAAACCCATATACACCACAGGGGAAGACGTGTGCCGTGTCTCAAAAGATCTGGAAGATAAAGCTTTAATGCACGCCAAAAAAATGAAGAACTTAAAAGCCCTTTTAAACTTCCGTAAACTTAAAAATCTGGACGTAGAGAACCCCCGAAACTTTCCCAATGCCAAAAGGGTCCTCACTGTGGTGCGATCTGGTGTCGCCGGCCAACAGATATGGGCGATGATAGCCGAAACAAACTAAACTTTTGGAATGTTCCCGCCGATGGCTTGCTTTGACGATGACAACGTTAAGAAATTGCAACAGTTTTGTTCAGGGAGGTTCCTGTTTTTGTTCACCCCTCCCTATATAGAGCTCTAAAGCTAACCTTAACCCCGGGACATTGGCGGCCTGTCTCCTGATGGCACCATCAAGATAGATAGATAGTTTGTTTGTTTAACCAGTATATCGACCATTTAATGCTGAAAAGGTTTTTTTTGTTTTTTTTTTCCAAAAAGTATAGTTGGTAATATTGTTTTTCAAAAAAGTATAGCTGGTGATATTGTTTTTCAGAAAAGTATGCTGGTAATATTGTTTTTCAAAAAAGTATAGCTGGTGATATTGTTTTTCAGAAAAGTATGCTGGTAATATTGTTTTTCAAAAAAGTATAGCTGGCAACATTGTTTTTTCAAAAAAGTATAGCTGGTAATATAGTTTTTCAAAAAAGTATAGCTGGCAACATTGTTTTTTTCAAAAAAGTATAGCTGGTAATATTGTTTTTCAAAAAAGTATAGCTGGTAATATTGTTTTTCAAAAAAGTGTAGCTGGCAATATTGTTCCTCAAAAAAGTATAGCTGGCAATACCGCTCTTCAAAAAAGTATAGCTGGTAATATTGTTTTCCAAAAAAGTATAATTGGTAATAATATTTTTTCAAAAACGTATAGCAGGTAATAATATTCTTTCAAAAACGTATAGCTGGCAATAATATTTTTTCAAAAAGAAATGTGCTTGAAAAGACCTGGAAGTTTGGAAAAGACCTGGAAGTTCACTATTTGCCCATAGACGGGACCCCAACAGGTGCTACCACCCCGGGTCAGGGTGGACCTGGGAACACCAGCAATTAAGAGGTGGTTCCACGCTTCCTCAAAACCTCCTGATTAGAGGCCTTGCTGTTGGATGCAGTTTAACGTCATACCCAAGACGCACCATCAAGAGTGAGATGGGGACTGGCTCAATGGGAGAGGCCGTCGATGTCCTAACCCCGGCCATGTTCAATGCAGGAGAGCAATACTAATCGGTTTTATCATGGCTCTCTGGTTAACAAGTGTGAATGCCCGAGGCCTGAGGTCGGAGTCTCGCAGTGCGAGGCTCTCTCGTGACCTTCAGCGTCTTGAGGTGAATGTATGTTGTGTGCAAGAGACCTGTTTTTCTTCTCGCGACTATGAGGGCATTCTGTCTAGGGGGTTCTCCCTCTATTCAGCATGTTTTGATGGACGCTCGAGGAGTGTCTCTTGGCTGGTGAGAAAGTCTTTGAAGGCTGCGTATGTTCTTCACGGATCCGGCGGGCAGACTTT
The DNA here is from genome assembly GCA_964036315.1 of Acanthosepion esculentum. Lineage (NCBI taxonomy): Eukaryota > Metazoa > Mollusca > Cephalopoda > Sepiida > Sepiidae > Acanthosepion > Acanthosepion esculentum. The sequence continues at coordinate 76,711,636 of OZ038480.1, forward strand.
GCATACTGGATGTTACTATAAAGGATAAGGCTCTTCGTCTCATTGGGGTTTATGTGCCCAATGTCCATTCTGAGCGGCCTGCTTTGTTTCGGCAGATTGAGCCGTTTTTGACGACATCGCGTTGGGTAGTTTTAGTGGCCGATTGGAATGCTGTCCTTGACCCTGATATAGATTGTATAGGGCCAAATTCGGGTACTAACAACCGGGATGTGAAACCATTTCTGGACTTTATCGACAGGTTTGATCTTGTCGATAAGTACCGGAATGAACACCCTTGGGAGGTAGTGTGGACTTGGACTAATAGTGGCGGCTCGGCTACAAAGGTGCGTTCTAGCTACCTCCACTGAGTCTTAGTTAGGAGAGTTGATGTAGGGCTCCTAGGATGTCCAAGTTTCCATGAGATAGTTTATTCGGATCATAGGCTTGTCCGGGTCCGTGTAAACTTAGATACGCCTAAGGTTAAGATGGCTGGCTACTGGAAATTAAATTCATCATTATTTGGTGAGCAAGATTTCCGGGACCAGCTGCTACTAATGATACAGAGGGAACTGACGGGAGCGGTTGTGAGAAATGCTTGGTGGGATAATTTAAAATCCAAAATTAGAACGTTTGCTGCTGATTATAGTCGTCAGCTCAATCTAGATAGATTAGCGGCGCAAACGGCTCTAGAGGAAAAGGTTGATTGGGCAGACAAATCCCGTGTTAGTGGGGACATAGCTTTAGCTAAAGCAGAGTTGGCCTCCTTGCTTATCAAGAAGGATCAAGCTCTGGTAGTTAGGGATAGGTTAAAAAGAATGTCCTCTAAGACAACGAATATGGCCGCTGAATTGCGTGCAGAAGAAGCTTGGAATGCATCTCGGCGACATATCGCATGTGTCACATTGCCGGATAAGTGGACTGTGACAACAAATGAGGGCATATGTGAGGCTTTTCGTGAGTACTTTTAGGAGCTTTTCACTAGGGAGCCCGGTCTGAGCCCTGCTCAGTTCGACATCTATTTAGCTGACTTTTCCTGCCTTGAAGCAGCTGAAGCGGCTAGGTGCGAGGGTCCCATTACAGAGTCGGAAATCTGAGAAACGCTGAAACTGGTTGGCCTGGACAAATCTCCGGGATTAGATGGTCTTCTGTACGAAGTGTACTTCAGGCAGTCGCCCGTTTTTGTTCCCTTGCTGGCACTGATTTTCGGCAACTGGATGAAGCAGGGGTCTATACCCCTAACGCTTTACCAGAGGCGTAATCAAGTTGTTACGCAAGGACAAAAACGGTGGGGAGTGGTTAGGTAACTTTCGCCCTTTAACTATGTTAAACACAGAGTTAAAGATTTTGGCTAAGATCTTAGCGAACCGTTTGCAAGTTGTCCTGTCTAGTCTGATTGGCTCGGAACAGACTTGTGCTCTGAAGGGTAGGGCTATTCAGGACAATCTTCATATGGTACGCCTGATCATCGAGCAAGTCGAAAGTGAAGCCGCGCTGATCAATTTAGATCAGTCCAAGGCCTTCGATAGGGTTGACCATCGATTTCTAGAGGCTGTAATTTCGGTGGCTGGTTTCGGTCTGTACTTTCGCATCTGGATCCGACTTCTGTATGCGACTCCCGGTGCGCTGGTGGAGGTGAATGGGGTACGATCGGAGCCTTTCATATTGTCTCGTTCCATTCGTCAAGGTTGTCCGTTTTCGCCTTTGCTTTATGTTCTTGCATTGGAACCTTTCCTTCGCAAGTTAAAGGCAAATCCAGTCCTATGCGGAATTTCCCTGTCCGGTGCTACCACATCGGCCAGGTATTCTGCCTATGCTGATGACGTTTCGGTTCTTGTGTCGACCAGAGCCGAGATTGACGAAGTCAGCAAAGAAATCAGTGGTTATGAGATGGTGACAGGGGCCAAGATCAACCGCGATAAGTCTGTTGGCTTGTGTTTGGGTGCGTGGAAGGGAGTTTCTCTTCCCGGACGGGCGGTCAAGGGAAGGCCGAGATCGCAATTAATTTGTGGTCTCGGTGGAATCTTTCCTTAAAGGGGAGGGCGGAAGTATGTGTTTCACACATCTACCCAATTCTCCTTTACCGACTCTTGGTTCTTCCACTTCCGTCTGACACTTTACTGGCGTTAGTGAGCCTCTTGTTCTCCTTCTTGTGGGGAGGCAAGGCCGCCACAGTCTGGCTTCTTGATTCCCAGTCAACTTTGATCTTCAAAAATTTAAATGTAATGCCAGTTATCTTCTGTCTTCTTAATTCTTGTCCTTTTATTATCCTCTCTTCTCAAAAGTATTTTTTCTCATACTCTGCAACCCCTTACATCATAGTGACTTTATTGCCTTGCTTGGGGTGAAAAAAATTATTTAGAAAAGCATTAAAATTGAAAGAGATACCATTGAGGGTGTAGATAATTTATTCCAGATGAGGCTGATGTCGATTAAAATTTCTGTTTTGACAAAGCAGAATGTTTATTTAATAAAATAAAAATTTAAATCCATTCTAAGGTATTTGCCTCTAAAGATGCCGGTTTCTATAGACAAGTAGATTTCAGTCAAAGAGCAGCTGGAATAAATGGAAGCAGATGAAAAGACAAATAAAAAGAAAAAAAAACTTTGATGAGGTTTTTTTCTGTTGTTTTTGGTATAATTTTTTGATGGGGAAACAAAATGTTTTGGGTGAAGGTAGAAAAATATGAAAGAATAAACAATTTAATTCTTTGTGAAATTCATTTGAATAAAATTTATTTATTGACTGACTTGTGTTTTTAGTAAAATAACAACTTAGTGGAAATTACAAAGTTTGAAGTTGAAAGCTTACTTTTGAAATCTAAAACTTGCCATTGGAATCTATTCAGAATAAGAAAGATTTGTAAACAAGATGATAAATGGACCAATAAAAATTAAAATGTTTAAAGAAACTTGCAATAAATGTGCATTCATTGTTTTTGACTAAAATAAAATCCAAAACCAAAAGTTAAATTCAATAACCATAACACTTTAAGAAAATAATGACTGAGGCTAAAATAGTTATTTTAATAAAAGTCTGCAACAGAAATTAAGTATAATACACTATGTCATATTTTATTATGCAAGTCAATATATTTTTATAAAATTTGTATAATTCAACTGATGTCTTGCTTAATAAAATTCACAGTGTACATTCTAAATACCAACTTAAAATGATGAAAAATTAAAATATTGTATTATATTCAGTATATGGTACCACAGAAGTATGTTGAGAAATCCATGGACATAATATGTGAGCAATTAAGAAGTTTTAAGGAAAATGGAAACAAAAAGGACCCTTGTACTTAGAATCAGAAAGAGACAGTTAAATTTCTGAGACACATGATGATGCTCGGAGAATTAGACATTCACATGACATATTGAAGGCAAGTGAAGCAAAGGGAAACAGTAAGTAGCATATCTAACATGCTTTTGTAAATGGGTGGAAGAACAGGGAGTGGGAAGGATAGTAAAAAGAAAAACACTGCTTAGGATAGGAAGTTGTAGAGAGTCATTATCAACTACATTCTGAAGAATAATTGGTAGTAACAAAAAACAAATATCTGACTAATTTATTATAGTTTTTTTTTTTTGCATTTGATCTAGATCCACCAAAAAGAAGAAAGGAAATAAATGAAAGAAAGAAATTTATCAGTAGAGAAGTTTTTATTTTTAACTGATTAAAAAAATGTTTTGATTAAACCAAACTTATCTTAAATCAAAGATTTTACATTTTTAAAGTTAGGAAATCACCAACACAAGCAAGGAAGATCCCTAAATAGATGAACCCTTTGGATGCATGATTATCTGCATGAAAAAAATTAGAAAATGAAAATCAGTCATCAAAAATACAGCTGCAGAAGGATTTACAAGAATTAATGCCAACTTCCATTTTTTTCTTTCATTTTCTTTTACTTATTGCTCCTTTTGCTTTGTTTTGGTGTCTTTTTTTTTTTTTTTTTTTTTTTTTTGAGGTTGAAAATATCCATTTTCAAGGTAATTAACTGAAGATTGTAAAAAACGAAAAATCCACAAAGTCCATTAACTCTATGCTGAAGACCATTATTTTATTCCTTTCCTTTTCTCATCTTCAGCAAGTCAACATTTTCTTTTGATCTTACCTTATCAACAAGTTAATTGATGCTATAATTACAATCCTGAGACATAAACACCCCAAGATGAATTTCTTTCAAATTGTTCAGTAACCAATGCAGACATTTTTAGTTCCACTGTTCAAGTGTTTGCCTCCAATCTGTATCATAAAATGTGTTCTTCTTTTACACACACATGCACAGATCAATCAGTGTAACAGAGGATTGGGTCAGCACGATATAAAAGACTCCAAGTTGGTTGAATGTGGTGTTGTAAGGCACCAGGCATTGCATCCCCTTTCACAATGGGCTGTTGAGAGAAGACGTTCTACTTAGGTGGTGCAGACTATTTGCATATGAACGATACTGAGCAGGCATTAGCAAATAGTCAGCATGGGTCTGGCACTGGAAAAGCTGTAGAACACCAGTGCTTATCTCAGTTGAGGGAGGTGCTCTCGATGTGCGAAAACCAGACAAGATGAACACAAGCTATTTCGGTGATTGACAAACAATGACAGACCCCAAATTCAATTTAAAGTTAATTCTTGAGTTTGACAGATCGGCGTCTGGTCTGCCAGTCATCGGATGGATAGAGAAGCTGGAACTTGTTTGCAGGCTATGTGGAGTGAAGTCTTTGGAGCATGTGATCCATTTGTGACTTACAGGGGGAGCATATTCAGGTTACCAACAACTGGATGACAAAGCAAAATCCGACGTTGACTAGATAAAGACTGCCTTAGTTACAGCCTTTGTTATGGATTTGTTTATTGTGTATGAACAGCTCACTGAGTGGCACCTGCGGTGTGGTGAATCCATGGCTGTATACCTGGCTGAATTGAAGAAACTTGTATTTTTGATGGGCAGGATGAGTGACCGTATGCTGGCTTGCATATTTGTGCATAGGTTGCCAGGCAATTTAAAGTGCACTCTTTGTGCATTGTCTAGGATGGATGCGCTGTTTATTGACCAGTTGCTTGATTATAGGAGACGAGGAGTTGGAGGAAGTCATGGTGGCAGCGTCAACTCGGCCAATGCAAAGTACAGGCAGTCATGTCATAAAGTGCTTTAGATGCAATAGTATTAACCACATGACAAAAGATTGTCAGAGCCGACAACATGACAGGGGATGAGAGCAAGGACAATGCAATACCTTGGGCTGTTACCATTGACATACCATGGGCCATATGTCTTGAAACTGTCCAAGAAAACATGAGAAGAAATATGTCAGTGCCAGTATCTAGTTTCCACCAAATCCAAAGCTGCACAGCTCAGCCCAATAATTGAACTCACAATTTCTCTCTCACCAAATTCATGAACCACCAGGTGGATTAAAGCATTATAACATTGAAATTAAATATTTTTATAGCATCTTAATTATTTAAATCTTGTATATTAATACATATACAATGTTTAAATGCAAAAAATTAATTAGATTAATAGCTATGAGATAATAATGAATGACTAGATCAAAAGTTAAAATAACTTCAAACAAATAAATCCTTTAAATCTTAAAGGTGATGATCCTTCATCAGAACCTACAGACTCATGCTACAAAATCACAAACCAAGAGCTTTACCAAATAGCAAAAACAACATCACTTGTCTCTTCCAACAACAACAAAAATGGGTAGAAGGAAACCCCAATCAGTACTACAAAGAGTGGACTTGAGGTCTAATTTCCTGAAAAATGATCATATAAATTCCAACTGTATAAAAACAACTAATTTCAACATTACCAGTTAAGTGTTACCAATCTTGTTGCCAAGTTAATAAATCAACTTACATATCAGGTCATCCCATAAGTAATGCTGACATTACTTATGGGATAAACTAACATTTAGTGAACTATTTTAACAAAAATCAATGATGCTTCATAGATTCATGTAAAATGTGAGATTTGAGCATAAACCAATTAAGACACAAAGAACTGCTCGGATTTCATCATTCATTATTTTATATATTAAAATGTAATAAATTTTTAAACATTTACCCATTGAAACTGTTTAGATAGCATAACTTTTCTTGTCATCACAAAAAGAGAACAAATCAATGTACATGAGTAAAAACAATAAAAAGCAAAAAAATATGCTTTGTGGATGCAGAGAACAAAATCAACAGCTATGATTCACTGAAGGCTTGAACCCACCAGCAAGAGATAAAAGCATCTAATAAAAACATGGCAAGACTTTAATTTAACATTTACAAAAAAAATTTAATATCTCATTATAGATGCCTGTTAACCATAGAAATATTAAAGTATTTAAAATATAAAGAAATTAAATAATTATGTTTTTGGAAGAACCTACTTAATGTTATTTATATACAAATATAACTTTGTATTATGATCAACACAAAAAAAATAAGAGGCATTGTAATTATATCCAGTGCCAGGTTTACATATGACCTAATATGGGCTTCAGTCCAAGGGCCCTGTAGTCTTGAGCCCCTGATAATTTTTTTAAATAAAAATAACGATATAAGAACAATGATTTTTTTTATTTTTATTTAATTTTAGTTGAAGTTTACATCAAAAACCATCATCTAAAAATTATCTTTTCTTTTATAGACATTGGGAGAGGAGTACACATACATAATGAAGGTGCACCCAGACTTTATTAATCTAGGGCCCTCTTAAGGTCTAAATCGGGCCATGATTATATCATACAGAAATATAAAAAATTTGCAGATCATAGGCAGAGAAAGATAAAAAGAAAATACAACTGTGAAGAGGAATAAATCTAAGAATACATTTTAACTGACTTTGAATGAAGGATGAATATCTCTTACTATTAATTAAACTTGTTATTAGTTT
>OZ038480.1:76723513-76726013 GCA_964036315.1 Acanthosepion esculentum
TAAAATTTTGTACCTTCAAAAATATCTTTAAATACATATACATATACATCAATAAATATATATAGATATATATATATATACATAAATATATATATATATATACATCAGTAAATATATATAGATATATATATATATACGTAAACAAATATATATATAAATATATATAGATATAAATAAATATATATAGATATATATATATACATAAATAAATATATATATAAATATATAAATATATATAGATATATATATATATACATAAATATATATAGATATATAAATATATATAGATATATATATATACATAAATATATATAGATATATAAATATATATATAGATATATATATATATACATAGATATATATATATACATAAATATATAGAAATATATATATATATACATAAATATATAGATATATATATATATACATAAATATATAGATATATATATATATATACATAAATATATAGATATATATATATATATACATAAATATATAGATATATATATATACATAAATATATATATATACATAAATATATAGATATATATATATACATAAATATATAGATATATATATATACATAAATATATAGATATATATATATACATAAATATATAGATATATATATATACATAAATATATAGATATAATATATATATATATATATACATAAAGATATATATATAATATATATATATATATATATACATAAAGATATATAATATATATATATATATATATATATGCATAAAGATATATAATATATATATATATATATATATATACATAAAGATATATAATATATATATATATATATATATATACATAAAGATATATAATATATATATATATATATATATATACATAAAGATATATATATATATATATATATATATATATATATATACATAAAGATATATATATATATATATATATATATATATATATACATAAAGATATATATATATATATATATATATATATATATATATACATAAAGATATATATATATATATATATATATATATACATAAAGATATATATATATATATATATATATATATATATATATATATATATATACATAAAGATATATATATATATATATATATATATATATATATACATAAAGATATATATATATATATATATATATATATATATATACATAAAGATATACATAAAGATATATATATATATATATATATACATAAAGATATATATATATATATATATATACATAAAGATATATATATATATATATATATATATACATAAAGATATATATATATATATATATATATATACATAAAGATATATATATATATATATATATATATATATATATATATAGATATATATATACACATAAAGATATATATATATATATATATATATATATATATATATATATATATAATATATATATACATATATATACATTATATACATACATAATATACCGCAAAGAAAGTTGGTTCTCTGTGCCGAGCCAGGAAATTTTTCTCCCCGGAATCGATCCAGCAAGTCTATAAATCGACCATTCACCCTTGCATGGAGTATTGCTGCCATATATGGTCTGGGGCCCCTGCTTTTTGCCTCGGGGTTCTTGATAAGATCCAGAGACGGATAGGCAATGTGATTGGCCCTGATCTGTCATCTCGTCTGCAGTCGCTCTCTCAGAGATGCGATGTTGCCTCGCTCTGCCTTTTTTACAAGTACTTCCATGGTAATTGCTCTGAGGAGTTGCGTTCGCTTGTCCCCAGGCCTTGTGAATTTAAATGCCCCACCAGGCTGGCATCCCGCTCTCACCCCTACACCGTGGAAACTGTTAGATGTAGGCGTCTCTTCTACTCCAATAGCTTCATGTCTCGCACATCTCGCCTATGGAACTCCCTTCCCTATTACTGTTTCCCTGACAAATACAATCTCCAACGGTTTAAGTGTAGCGTCAATCGACATCTCCAGTTGCCTTGATCTATACACTTCCCTTCTCCACATCCTTTCATTTTTCATTCCTATCTGCTCTCGCTCCGGATCTTTTGTGGCCCCCTTGCCTTGATCGACCCACTGTCTTTCTCTTTCTCCACATCGCCTCCCTTGCCACTCCTATCTGCTCTTCCTCCAACCCTTCTTTAACCCCTTGCGTGATAGTGGCCTCCGGCCTTGCTTGCGGTGATATGATTAAAAAAAAAAATATATATATATATATATCTACATATATATATATATACATATATATACATAATATAAATATATATATATATATATATATATATATATATATATATACACACACATACACATAATATATATATATATATATATGTATGTATACATTATAAATATACATAATATATGTATACATTATATATATATATATATATATATATATATATATATACACATTATATATATATATATATATATATATATATATATACACATTATATATATATACATTATATATATATACATTATACAAATATACATAATG